>JAYJMB010068470.1:54389-118992 GCA_036873735.1 Pouteria campechiana
CCCCCCCCCCCCCCCAGGTGGGTGTTGTGGTATCCCACTCTAGTGGAATCTCTTAACTTAGGGCCCACCTTGATGATTCCATGAAATCTCTTTGTGAAATTGTCAAATTGCTGAAAATATCATCCCCGCAACATATCAATAGAAACTTGCTGAAATGAAAGACAGCCTTGAATATGTAAGGATGCTAATGAAGTTGTGAAGGCAGCCTTGGAAACTTAGATTTCCTTGAAAGGCAGCTTCTAAAACCAAGTTCAGACAGTTGTATTGCTGAATAGGCTTATCAGCTGTCAGAAACTATTGAGTTTGTACAATGAAAAATGAATGCTGTCTAGATTCGATTCTATATAACATAAGGGTTGTTGATTCCAACTGCCGATGAAATCCCAGAAGCTGCTTCTTTTCTCCAAATGCGCCTGCCCTATGGGGTGAAACTTTGACAAGGTTCATCATGAATTTGGTCTAATTGAACTACATCCTGAAACTGATGAAAGAATATTTCTTTCTTTTTGCTTTTCATTTTCCCCCTCAGAGCGATTGCTAATATGCAAGAATGTTACCCTAGTTTACAACTGACAATTTTCACATGTTGGCCACTTTCAAAACTTACAGCTTCAACTTGGCTATAGTTCTTAGCTATCCAAAAAAGACTGGACAAAATCATTGTGGATGATTAAGGATTAAAATCTCAAACCAAATAGCTTAGACAAAAAATTTCGCCATCTAATGAGAAGTATCACTTTTATACACTGCATATGAATGCGTAAAGAAACTCAATTGTGAAATTTTCAGTTCATTCAAGAGGGGTATAACAACAATAATGATGACTGTTCTCATGATTCTCTCAATATATAGGAACTACTACGCTAAGCATTAAAAATATAGAAGGAAATTATTTTGCTTCACTGAATGCTTTTCAATTTGATTGTGCATACAAAAAATAAAGCTATGGTAACACTTAATAAGCACAAGGAATACAACAGAACCAAACATTTGAAATTATATCCAAGCAAAGACAATGAAAATATTATTTACAGTGTGAATCCCCATATAATCAAGCATCATCGCACAATCATTTACAGTGTGAATCCATATATAATCAAGCATCATTGCACAATCATTAAATTCCCAAAACTTGTAGTTTGCACACTAGTTTCCCCAGCAATGATTCCTTGGCCTACTCTAGAGCTGAAACTTGCCAAGGCAATGGATTTGAACAACTGACATGCCATTGCTAGCGTCATTGCACCCTTGCTCTGCCTTATTGCCAGCATTTAAACCTCTCCTGAAAGCCCGCCCAACAACACACACATAAATCAAGATCAAAACAACAATTTCTCAGGACCAGCAGCACCTCAGGGATTAGAATGGCCATCACCATATTCTGCCTGAGCTCTTGGCTATGGTTTCATGTGAGAAAGCTGGAAGGTAAAATTATCTTGGATATGGTATCTTGACAGCTCTTTCTTTTGCTAGGTTTTGCATGGAGATGCTGTGCTTGATGAAAGACAGGTTCGATCTCCTTAGATAAATTTGGTCAGCTTTTGTTTTTTAATAAATCTAAATCATATCAGTAAAAAGCATAGTAATTTACAAAGACACTGGTCAATAATTGATCATTGATATAATTCTATGAGTTACTGACGGTAGATTTGCTTAATTGAACAGGGGTGCACCATCTTGAGCGGTGATGTGATCATTCGTCACCTAGCACAGATATTGAACCCCAAATATGTTGTCTTCCTTGTATCCACAACTTCTATAAGGATATACTTTTGGGTGAAAGGTTAAAAATTGCTAAAATAACTAGCCTCGTGCATTTTTCCATTTTAGACTTTCTACTTAACAAACATCTGATCCTGGAATGTTGCAAGACATCGGAGATCATAATATAGGCCTTACCTTCAAGGTTGCCTTGAGCTAGAACAGCATCATTTTTCTCAGTAGGATGATCATGTGAAAATTGACTGTGGATCTCAGGCCAATCTGTTCTTGCCAAAAGATTTGTGGGCTCCCTTTGGGGTAGGCAAGTCTCATGTGAAATTTCCCTTTCTTTCATTTTTGCCATTATGCGAATGCACCAAAGGAAACAGTTAATTTGTATTAGAAAGTTGTGTACTTGACACCAAGCTCTGAAGACAGATGTCTTAGGAGTATATGACCGGCCACCAACAGATCCTGATGCAGTGCTTCTAAGAGAGATTGGTGAGTGTTCAAGGAAATTGAAAGTGATGGCCATTATGAAGCTAGATCTTTTGTGCTCGCATTGCCCAGATTTGAGAAGCTGACACTATAATTTTATCTTCTTTTTTTTTTTTTGTATAAGAGTACGCTTCTGGTATAACTAATGCTTGATCATTAACAGCTGTAGATGAAGATGGAAGCTGGTCAATTGTAAAACCATTAAAAAATCACCCAAATAAACAAGGTACTCATTTTTCATTTTGACAGTTTCTTTCTTGCAATTCCTTAATTCCTAATGAAGCTGGCTTTAGGGGATAACCTTGAATGTCACATTTCAGAAAGCTTTCATTTATTATATGTTGCATTGTTGGCCCAAATTCAGCAAGTTGGGTGATGGCGTATTTAATTAAATAATGCAATAGACAAAAATTAATGGAATGCAGAAAGTAAAGAACACAAAACTGTGGTTTTCTACAACCTCTTGGCACCTGCTCAACTAACGTCCTTAATCTTGAGTTCCACTAACACCTTGTGCAATGCGATGCACCATAGTCATCTGACAATCTTCTAGTTTCCAAGCACCTAGGATTTTTTCATAAACTAGAATTGTTTAACAGAGACTCCATTTCAACTCAACTTTCTTCTTGGTGCAAAGTCCTCTCTTGCACTGAGGAATACAATAACTCAATGAGAAAACAAATAAAGAAATTAGATTGCCTCTATTTATGCTTATTTATAACAATAAAGCTCATTGAAAATTTAAAACTCTGAAAGTTTGTCACTAGAGAAGACTCTCTTTATTAACTCGTAGTGATTGAACTTGAAAGCACAGATAAAAACTCAAATACAGTGTGAGTTCTTGCTCAAAAGGTTAGTAAAAAGTCCTTCAATGCTATGCACCTTTTTTATAAAGATTTTGCAAATATAACCACTGAAGTGGCTATGGCAGCTTTTCAGAGCTCCAATTGTGAAAAAAGTAAGCAATCGTTTGAGGAGAAGACATTACATGTCAATCTGGCAACATTTGTCCATGAACCATTGGTTGTGAGATTCCAGAAACCTTTCTTGCTTTGCTCAATCAACTACCCTGCGACTGTCAGCCAATTTCTTTAGTTAAACTACAGTTGCTCAATGCTTTTCCCTAGTCAGCTGAATATGTGGTGCAAAGCGCCAGTGACTTCACTTCATCAGTTGACCAATGACTTATTCAGTCAACTGATCAGGCAAATAGAAACTCCGGAGAGTGTTTTGCCTTTTTTTTATCTGACAAACCCAGTCCATCAATTGACCGGTCTCCTCTTCTAAAACTTCAATCTTTAGCCCTGAAAACTTGTGATCTTCTGCCAACTGATCTATCCCTAAATCAACTTAACAGCTCTCAGAATGTTAAATGTTCATGCCAATCAGCTTTTTTCCATTTATCATGATCTCGAAACTTTGGGGCTTGGAAATTTGCTTCTTAGCTTCCATAGTCTTAGCTTTTGATGGTTTTCTTATATTTTAGTCCTTTGTTTTTCTAAATATCATTTTAAAGTTCCTTATTAGTCCAGCTTTACTGAAACACTTAACCAATTCATCAGTAACTTAAATAAATCATTTACAAGCTTTTTTTATCCATCAAAATCAATACTTTGAGGTCAACATGTTTGAAGCATGAGTAACTTTGGGTGGAATTATGGTTGTTTTGAAGGTTGGACCAAATTATTCATTTGACATCTCTGTTTGAAGTATTAGTATCATCTTGGTTGGATTTTAGATTGAGACACAACATCTAGTTGATTTCAACCCTGGAATATTTGACTAGTAATCCAATTTTGAAAACTTGCTCTTTTGCCCATCAATTCTATCTGGATTGCTTCATCTTCCAAGAATAACTTTTGGTCAAGCAGTTTTCAGGTTCTCCCAGTCAACTATTTCTTCATGTTTTACATATCCTTCTCATTTTGGGTCCTTAGTTCTTCTTGGCCTCTGTTAAAAAACTCCCTTCAGCATGCATACTATTTGTTCAAACCGCCTCAGGTGCTTTATCAATTTGATTTCATTGATTCCTGATTTCTGTTGACAGTGGAATACACAGTAGCAGCCCATGACACAACTGGCGGAATGGAGACAAAAATATCAGAAGCTGCAATGATAGCAAAACTTGGAATTGATGTCTACATTGTGAAGGTAAAGTTTCTTGGTATCGCCAGGTTTTGTTCCGCAGCCAAGCCTTCTCATGAGCTAGTTCTCATCTGAGCTCAAGCTTGTCAACAACTAGGCTTGTTAGACAACATATCTTGATGTTGAACTTGCTCCAAAAGTGGCTCAGTTGGTTTGGCTCATGTGCATATGCCTGCACATGATGAACATTTACTTCGTTTTGCTGCATTCTATATGTCATAAATGGCTTACATTAAACAAATCAAGCTTGCTTGGATCGGTTTCAAGCTCAAGCTCAAAATCTAAAATTGCAGGCTGAGCTCATGTTTTGAATCAAACTTGAGCTGGCTTGCTTTGTCAAAGAAAGCTCCTATCGCCCCCTGGGATCATCTTGTGAACCCGTGCTCTTCTTCTGTGTGGATTGAGCATTGTTTTATGGTCTGTAGATTGAATAGTAAGCTCTTTGCTGGAATACAGGCTGGTACAGCACACTCTTTCACAGCTCTAAAAGGGGAGATCACAAATGAAATTCCTGATGACTGGCTTGGGACTCTCATCCGATTCTCAAAGTGAGTCCATACGACCATTCTATTGGGAACTTAAAGGCATTTCTTATCGATCCGTGGAACGAAGATACACAACCATGCCACATGACTAAATTGAATCTAGCCAACGTGGTCCTTTATTTGGGTCATCAAATGCTACATTGTGTATTACTATGTAACTATCCGCTCTTATTCTTATAGCTATGCTCTTATGTTTAGGGGCATAATCCATTTGTTGTACCATGGACCAATGAGATTATGCACGTGTCATTGTAGTCATGGATCCTTAATCTATAAATAGGGTTAGATCCTATTACTGGCGGCTATGATCGTTTGATGCGTGCAACTAGGCTAAGGTTTTCTCTCTGATTTTGCTTTGAATCACTTGATTAGAAACCATGATCTGTATCATTGGTATTGAAGCCTTGATCATAGGCTGTGATCATGGGCTTTGAAGTTGTTGATCATGATCATCTGGCCGGAGACTGATTTGATCACGAAAACTGTAGTTGTGAAGATCAGATCTGATCAGATTGTTGTGGGTTGCAGGAGACAGCAAAGAATGTGATTGCAAAGTAGATCGATTGTAAAGGTAAGTAATAAGTTGGTAAATCTTCGAAATAAGTAAAACTATGTAAATCATCTTATTAACATTTTCAAGCGTATCACGGGTATAAGTCCATTAAAACTTACATAAGAAATTTACTAGAAGGTCAAATGGCCTAGCTCATGAATAATCTTTCAGAAAATCAAACTAATGCTTAACTGTCTTATTAGGATTTGTATAGATATTCTATTTTTCTGTCTAGTCCACATGGAAATAATGTCTTTTCAATTTCCTTCCATGTACTACCCTTTCTTTGTTTTGCTAATGGTTTACTACGAAAATCTAGTTGATTCAAATCCGGCATGTATAATTTTTTATTGTTTCTGTGACTTCCAAACATAGACAAAATTCTTTTAGCTATGTAATATTAGCCAGATTATTTTGTTGTACGTACCAAATCTAAGCAGGCAGTTACTATTGGTATCAAACCAGTGGCGATTCATACCAGTTACATCTTCTAATCCATACCAGTTACATCTTCTAATCGATAATTGTGCCAAAGAAACAATTTGGATTGTACCAAGTTATTTCCATCTGTATCAATATGCTAGTCCTCGCCCAAAAATTGTACACAGTTCCTTATGTTACTGCAGTTGACCAATACTGGATTTCTATTTCTTTATTTTTATAACGATTTATCAAAAAAATTACCTAAGTCAATCATGTTATAATCCTACATATGACTCAATTTTATTAACATATGCCCACCATCTGATTTTCCCATAAGAATTCCTAAATGAGTTTTAAGATAGCTTAGAAATAGAAAACTTCATCTTCTTTTTTATTCATTATCTCACTTACAAATAAAAAAAAGAAATATTTACCCTCGTAACTATAATATCTCATTTTCCCTTTAACATCATAACCAAATAAAATATTCATGACAAATAAGTTTTCCAAAAGTGATAAGTTCCTATTGCAGGAATTATCGTAGTTATCCGTTCAAAACAAGCAGAGTGTGCATGTCTCATGCAAAATGAAGAAAGGGAACTTGTTGTCTCTCTCATCCCGATAACAAATTAGCCTATCTCTCCCTCTTTCTCATCTCACACACGGCTGGCCAAATTAGATCCTCTTCTGCTCGTACTCAAGTCTGAGGCGGGAGAAGCTTCGAAAGCCACCTTTCTAGTTGCATCGACTTTTGTTGCTACTGTTGCTGAAGAACGCATCCGTGAAAAATTGCCCAAACCTATCTCTGCTCGGGCAGAAGCAAAAATCCTTTTCTATGACAATCTTCCCTTACCTATTCACTCTCTCATGCTAAGGTAGCAAGATCAAGACCCTTTTTTGCTGTGATTGAATGCCTTGCCAACGGAAGTCGTGATGTAAGTTTTTTGCTTATCTAATTAGCGATTTATTCGGGAGGTTCAAAATGCCTTTTTTATGCATGTATAGTTTTGGTTGGTGACAAGTAATATTACTCTAACATGTTTCTTTTTTAACCTCATGATAGAAGTAGGGATTGCCACATTTTCGATTGGGTTGATCTCTTCATAATGGTAGGACAAAATTATCAAAGTTTGAAATAAGAGGAAGCAGTCAATATGCTAACCAAAAAAGAGGAGCTCATTCAATGTGCTACACATACAATGGTAATTGAAGAATTACAAAAAAGAAATGAAGATGTTAAAGGGTAACTTGGCTATAGTTGAAGAGAGGGTTCAGAAATTATCCTTAGTAGTAAAGTTACTTTGTGGTCTATTTGTGTTTATTATATTTAAAAGGATTATGTAATTTATCAAACAAAGGTGGTTTATTTAATAGTTCATTGTTTTATTGTAACTTGTGGGGTACTTCTCATGGATCTTGGAAATGAATTTCGTATTTGCTAAGTTTGCTATTTGTTATTAAGATAGAATGAGTTGGTTTTTTTGTAATGATGGTGCAAGTGCTTAATTTCTCATATATCTACATTTCATTGTTGATTTGGTTCAAAGTCAGCAACTACTGATTAAAAAATATGCAATAGAAATTCATTAACCATCGTGGAGGGAAAAGCTACCACTTTCCACTTATCACCCAGACAAAGAATTTAGCACATCCTCCAAATGAAATGGAAGTGCCCCCAAACAAATTGGTGTCTCCCAATCAAAGAATTTAATCATTCCGTTCTTTCCAATCCTTTACATGCATTACAACCACTACAAATGTTATCCGTTTTGCAACCATCACAAGGGATGTTAACAGGAGGTTGTCAAAATCAAGACTTTTAGCACCTCTAAAGTTCCCTAGTAAAGACTTTTAGCACAAAAATAAGAAATGCCCAAACAAAACTCATGTATATTGATTGTCAGAAATTCTTCAAAAGTACTCAGAAGAATATCAGAAGCCACTCAGAAGCGTGAAATTAACATCAGCTGCTTAGGCTTCATAGCAATGTGAAATTAAACAGACCACAACACACAATTTTCATATTGAAAATTATCTTCAAATTTCTTTGGCAGGTTACCATATTCAATAGTTTTTGCAATCAATACATGCATACAATTGACATTGCTAGAATGATAATTGCAGGAAGTTCTGTCCACTGTCATGTCACGCCCAGCCTTCTAAGGCGTGACTTATCATTTTACACTGGGATTTCACCTAAATTTGCCCACTTTTAAGGTGGGGTGCTTAAATCCCAATGTGAATCTTGACTAGTTTTTATAGGAAAACAGACACCATATCCCTTAAATTATTAGAGTTTAACATATACAATTATTTATCAAATATAATAAAGTCACAATATAATTTCTAAAACACACACACTTACCCACAACCTAGAATCTGTAGCACACCATGATAGCAATAGCCTAACTTATTCCAAGATACATAATATGCACATTTTTATACTATTATGACATGCCACCCCATTTCAATATATATCAGGGATAATTTAACATAATTATACATCACTTGAGATCTTTGAATACAGATATACAATGACATATGAATTTTCAATACAAATTATTCTATTATAATAATATGGTTTTCAATATTGGCTCACCAATCCCAAACCTTGGCTAGGAATCTTCATCTGGCCTGTTAACTAAAAAAATTAAACAAAGGCATGAGTCTGGGCAACTCAGTAAGTCAACAAATGTCATCAATAATAACTTAATTCACAATGAGCATGTTACATATCAAACAATTGATATTCATCATTATAGACAATCACAACGAATATATGTTCATCAATTTATACCAAACATAGAAATTCATGTTATTCTCATCCAACCAATCAATCTCATATTGCATCAAACTTCAAATTAAAAATATACAACAAAGGAATACTTTTTATTCCTCATATTAGATATCCAAGAGATACCTGTTATTCTTAACAACTAAACAACATTAATCTTAAACAAATATGAGATATTCACTTTCTCCATTCAAAACATACATGTCCGGATTTCAGACAAAGGGATAAACATTATCCCTAGCTATGTGGTGAAAGCAAATGCCTACCTACCTCGAATTCTTAGCTCCAAACTATATTTCTCCAACTTTATGCTTTTTCATCCTTCTCAGATCATCCCGTACAGGGGAATAATCTCATTCAATTACAAACATAGTTTCAACTAATTTCTTTCAAACTAATGAATATGATTTATGATTAAACTCATCTTTCTCAATAGAGAATCTTAAATAATTTCCATATTTAACTATATGAAATCCAAATCCTTACATAATATAATTATTGTGCCATTAACCTCAGTGATCAAAATAAATTCGTTAGTTAAGTCCTCAACTCCCCCATTCGTCACTTAAACACTTTATAGTCAAAATCCTTTTTAACCCAAATTGATTCTTGTCCAAAATTCAGATTTTTCAATCCCAAACAACCCATACAAATCTCAAAATAGTTTAATTCATGTTTTAATTAATTTTTTTCATAATTATTACTTATAAACTACCAAATTGGGGAAAATTATTGTTCACAGATTGGGTAGAAACCCTAGTAAGCCAAATCCATTGATTATCATGCCCAAATCATTATAATCGACCCATAAAATCATTTCACCCATGCTTAGTACAACATAAACTATGTAATCTCACCCTAATTCCATTGTTCCCAATTTCTAAAAAACCTTAGTTTAGTAAAATCACAATTTTGGCCAAAGAAAAGCAACTTATCGCCAAATCCATACATGGCTATCGCTCATGGGCAAGAATTCAAGGTTAAAACTTGAAGTACCACCTTCCATTTGAAGAAAATCGGATCAGCTTCCATTGCCCATCATGCAAACATTGAAACCCAAGTTGAGAAACATGCCAACTTGATTGCACATCTAAATCAAATTATTTCCTAACTAATCAAGCAAGAAAATTGATTAAATAGGGTTTAGGAACATGGGAATGGCATTAGAGGACAAAATAGAATAGTGAAATGA
Organism: Pouteria campechiana; assembly: GCA_036873735.1. Classification (NCBI taxonomy): domain Eukaryota; kingdom Viridiplantae; phylum Streptophyta; class Magnoliopsida; order Ericales; family Sapotaceae; genus Pouteria; species Pouteria campechiana. The sequence continues at coordinate 64,241 of JAYJMB010068470.1, forward strand.
AATTAAAATGGTTCTAGGGCTTTAAAACATCGCATTTTTTGGTGCTCCAGCATGCCACAGAGTTAGTGTCGCGACATAGAAAACCTGTGTCACGACATAAACTTCACTACCTGCTCAATGTCATGACATATAATACCTGTGCCACAACATTGAATTCCTGTGTCGCGACATTAAACTTTTGTCCCAATATACTTTCTATAATTTGAGCATAACTTTTACATATGATGTAAAAATGACCTGATTTTTGAGAAATTGGAAAGATAACTTCAAGGGATACAACTTTTATGTTAACAACCTTTCCAACATCAGCCCCCAAATATGTCAAAAATTTTCATAAAGTTGACCCATAACATTCATTTCATTATTTTTCAGTCATTTAGAATAGCTTCAATACATTAGTCATAACTTTTGCATATGGTATCAGAATTAAGTGATTTTTCTTCCATTGGATAGATAATTTCATGATCTACAACTTCATGCTAAAAATTCTTTCAAATTAGTCCATTATTTATGTCTAAATTCAATCACAATGAATGCTTTTTCCAAATTCAGCTTTTTCACTTATGAAAAATCACCATAGTCTTCATTTTACACAAAACACTTCAAGTTTCCCAATAATCACTTCCCACACATCACATACATGAAATAAGACTTTTTATGCTATTTATCACTTTATTTAAAGTCAATTTCTAAAAATTAATCATTCAGTTGGTTTTAACTGAATTTCTCTAAATTTTTGTGCTATAATGACTTCACATGCCATTTTCATTCTAAAATGCATCCAAATCTTAAACCAAGATTCCCCACACATCATATAACTAAAAAAATATTCTCATGCTATTTTCCATCTCATTTGAGGTCAATTGTCAAAAATCTATTTCAGTTCATTTTCACTGAATTTTCTATCATAAGTAACTCCATACGCTATTTTTATTCTAAGTTACATCTAAAACTCAAACTAATGTTTTACATACATTATAATATATATAATGACTATGTTAGATCATTCACATAGATCTTAAACAATCTTTTGCTCAAATTCACCACTTGAGTTCTTTTTATTTAATATTCAACTCAATAGTTCAAAATTTAAAAATCATCTCCAAATTTTGATTCAATATCTCATATACATCACATTATACATAATAATCATGCTACATTATTCATTCAAGTCATATACATGACTTTACTCAAAATCACTACTTAAGTTCTTTTTCACTCAAAACTACTCATGAAGTCATTCTCTTTATTCAATTCAGTTTTTCATAACAAATTTCTTCATAAAACATTATGTATGACTTTAATTTCTCACTTTACTAAAATGTGAAGAATTTCTCCCAAATTTCAACACCACAGGTGTTACATGTTAGACTAAGAACTTGGACCAATATTGTCCTTTGAAGCAACTTCTAAGCACTTTCAGAATCTCGTTAGATGTTTCTTAAAAGCTTGTCAAAAGTTGTTCAACAACTCTTGAATTGCTTTCGAGTAACTTCTGACAAGATTGTAAAAGTGCTCAAAAGTTGCTTCAAAGGACAACTTCACTCACCATTGATTATGAAGAAGTTCAAAGGATAGTTCATAGCTTGCTGTTCAGAGGTAGCACTTTCTAGATAGTAGGTTTCCTTTTCTTTATATGATGAATTAAATTTGAGATTTTCATATCCTAAGATTTTTCATAAATGATTTGCCCCACTCATGCCTTTTGTTATCATGTCATGGGTAGTGCTACTTTGATGTTAGTTGCTGTCAGTGAAGTGCATTTCTGTCAGCAATCCTGTTTCTGACAGCAATTTTGCCTTTGGCATTTCCTATTGTGTTTTTATGGTTGTAGCACTTTCAAAAAAGAGTGAAGTGCCTTTTTTATTTTTACCTTACTCATCCTCATGGTCCCTGAATCATTTTCTAAGATCTAATGTCAGATGAGTTCCTTTGTTGTTGTATGAACCCATGCTACTATTCCAATACTAGTGATTTTCCTAGAAGTTCATATGAGTATTATCTCAATCCAATACTAGCATGCTTTACTCATGATGCACTGTTGCAGAACTTGTGTTGACTTATCATTTCTAAGTGACCAGATTTTTAATATTCTCATGGATCGTTATCTTAAACCATTGACATTCAAGCTAAGTTGTTTGGCAATCCGCACTTAACATACAGAAATCATGGATTTTGGTTACCCTCAAAATCTATCTTCTGAAATTCTAAAGCTTTACATAACACAAGAAGGAGTTCATTCACTGCTGTCATCTACGGTAAGATCTTGGTAAATGCATTTATGATATTGAACTAAGATAACAATGGAGTCAATCCACAACTTTTGGACCTTTAGTTAAAAAGGAAAATCAAAGACAGTAGGAAAATCAAAATCAAAAATCACTTACTCTGTAATGTCTAAATCAAACTTCATTACTACTAATTCAATAGTGTATATCATACAAAGATGGTGAAATCCTAACCACATCCTGAATCAAAAAAAGTAAAAAAGAAAAGAAAAGAAAAGATATTTTCTTCTGCTTCTCTACATACACCTTGGAAATCCCAACGACAAAAGAAATCAGAATCCTGAATAATAGAGATCCCAAATTGCATAGTTTGCTGGGTGCTGGTGCTACCTCCATTTTATATCATCACCTCAGGCTTTGAAACAAGTTGCATGCAACACTTGTCCATAATGATCTCATTGTACTTAATCCCAGGATACTTCATTGCAACTTCTCGACAAGATTCTAGGAAGAGACCATCTGAGAGTTTCATAATGTTGGCCTTATGCACAACTGTCACCTTCTTTCTGTTGTTAAGGAAAGCACACTCAAAGGCATACTTAGCAATATGCTCTGAACAAAACTTTATTACCACCTAGCAAAGCCACCAATGAGAAACTTACAGATTTCAAAAATAAGAATCTCTTAAAAATTGATAGTAAGAATGCACTTGCAAAAAAGAAAAAAAAGAAATTGTGATAGCGACCAAGTTAAGGTCAATTTCACTAAATTTGTCAATTTAAGCTTGATATCACCATATATCAACCGAGCACATGACATAGCATGAAATTCACAATTTAGTAAAACCAAAAGAACTGAAAAGAAAAAAAAAAAAAGACTTACAAGGTCACTCTAGCTGGAAGTTAAACAAAAGACAGAATACATTTTGTTGATACCTTGTGAGGATATAGGCTATTAAAATAACCTGGTTGACAGAGACAAATAAGTAATATAAAGTTGACTTATTTAAGCATTATATCAATTGAGATACAAATAACATTCATCAGTTAGGCACGTGATACAAAGATTGCATTTAGCCATTATGTAACAATTTTGGAAAATCATAGCTCCATGGCTCCATCTACACTAGTTTTTCTCTTTTCCATCAATTTGTTTCTCAAAGTGATCCCCTAGAAGAATTACTCTAACACAATGAAACTAAATAGGTTCACACTCTCCAAGTAGGGGTATGTCATTAGAAGTCCATGCAAATAATAACTGCAATGCACAACTAGCCTTGAGAATAGGAAGCAGTGTCATGCTACAAATTTACTAAAAAGGCTAGCTCACAAGCAACTAGAAACGATAGGCTCCAACATGCTTGAGATGAAAGATAGAGTAGTATGGAGCATCACCTTTCAATCCAAGCAAAAGTGGCTAAATTATAAATCATAATCTACACTGGATGCACCCATTTTTCCAAATTGAAACAAAACTTCAGAGGGCCTATTACATGGACAACACAATCCATCATTTGCAAGTTAATCAACTTTGTTTGCAGACATTTTATTGAACTGGGTGTTTGTCATAAACAAGTTATGGTGACATTGATTCATGCAAAGAATGGCAGAGAATGAAAAGTTAGGAACAAAAATAAACAAATAAAAGTAGACAAATGCAGGACTTCAATCCATACCCAAGAGCAAAAATTTTCTACTACCCTTCAACCAATAAAAGTTGTCGCATATCTTTAGTCCGTCAGTCTTGAAGCCCATATTCGCCTTGGTAGCAGGAGCCAGGACTTTTGTCATTCCAATGCCAAAATCACCAATGAAGTAGGTTAGGAGAGGAATAGAAGAGCGTCCTTCCATGTACTCTAAAAAAATCCTCTAGGTGCTCTATGGAATCAAGGAAGAATTGCCCCACGCAGAAGAGGGTGTTAAAAGGGCTGGTGGACTTATTTGCTTGAAAATTCAAAGAAAGATGTCTCCAAAGATGAGAAAGAGGGAGAGATGAGTGAAATCGACGAAGCTCCGAGCTGAAATCAATGAAGCTCCCCCTAAAATCGATGTTGCTCCTGCTCCTTTCTTGTTTTGAAATTGGGATGGAGGCAAACCCTTTTGCCGTTTTGCATGGGACGAGTGCGTAGACCCTCTCTTCCTCTGGATGGTTGAAATTAAACTCGTTGTAATGAACGGTTGGATGTCATGGTTGCTCTCAGGATCCTAGCAACTGGTTGTTTTGAAGCATTACCCTATATATATATTTGAAATAATTTTAAGTAGCAATATTAAAAAGATAATTTTAAGCATAATGAATGGTTTAGATTTTATCAAATCACCTTATGGGCCCAAACAAAGCATTTCCACTTTTCATTATAGTATGATGAGGAAATAATGCCATGCCCATACAAAGTGGATGTTGGCTAGCTTACATGTAAAATGTGATCAATAACACAATTAGGCATGTTTTTGGTAGCAATCAAAAGGGCTAAAATGTTATATTTTCTACTTTTTAATTATTTTAATTGACATGATATTAATTTGTTGCATTGATATGGCTATTGAAACACTACTTCAAGAATACTACTATATAGTTGATCAAAGTTGTGAAAGCTAACCATGATAACAAATCATAAAGAATGACCTTACAAAACATAACATGCCAAAATTAAAATCTTGGAACAAATATTGCATGTAATAATTATAAAAACATGCTAAGTGCGCTAGAGGGAGAAAGACCATATTTAGAATCTTATTTCAAACCTAAAAAATAACTAACCCTAATTCTATCTCAATTATATTGATATTGATCAACTTTATTCATTAGTTTTAAGAATCTCCATCAACACCATCAGAGAGTTTTCTACTGTCAATCCTACTTCATCTATTTTGCAAGTTATGTCGATTGTCTTGGATCATATAGTTAAAGAAATTGGTCAAATGCTCACAAATAGGCCAAAATGCTAGAAATCCTGGGGTTCAATATAGGCCAAAATGTCATGCATTTGGGAAGATGAAAAAGTGGTGCAAAAAGCTTTCCATTACTTTCAAAGTGATGTGACATTTTGACTAGTCAACAAATTTATTTTAATTTTGATGATTATTATTTATATTTTTCAATCATTATCTTTTATCTTTTAATGTAAACATTTTATATATTTGTCCTTAATTTACTTTATTTATAGTCATTATCCCTACCATATTAAATTATTTTTTTTGTACTTTGCTCTAAGAATAACTGATAAGATTCATGGAGACTACATGTTTGAACGCATAGCCCTAATAGATTCTAAGGATGATATGAATTGTGTTAGGGAAGGCTTAATGCCATCCCAATACTTTGAGAAAACTACATCAATTACCACTGTTGATGGTACAAATATGCAAGTTTCATATCATAACAACCCATGGGCACATTGCTGAGGTATTATTTGTTTTGGACCATCATAGTCTTCACGGCTTTGCCCCTTTGTGGTTGCGCCCATACAACTTCCACAAATGGGCAAAGTCGTGAGGACTATGGTGGTTCAGACTGAACAATACTTCAACAGTGTGGCCATGGATCATTACAAATGATATCAAAGCCAACCTCCAAAAATCCAAATGGGGGTGTGTCTAGCGAGGACACTAGAACTCCAAAGGGGGTGGAAAGTGTGATATCCCACATTGCCTAGGTGAGAGGGAGGGGGGGCGGGTCCTGCATTTATATGTGGGCCTTGTGGAAACCTTTTGAGGCACCTTTTATTGTAGTTGTATGAGCATCAACCAGAAAGAGGCAAAGTCGTGAAAATTGTAATGGTCCAAAGAGGACAATATATTAACAGTGTGACCATGAGCCGTTACACATATATATTATCAAATGCTCACATTTGTAATGCCCAAATTTGCATTTAGACACCTTTTAAATTAATAAAACATAAACAAGGAGTCATTTTAGGAACACCATTCATTCAACTTATTAAACCTTTTAGTTATCAGATAAAGGTATTCAAACTACTATTCAAGAAATAAAAATTCAATTTAATTTTTGTGAACCACCAAAAACTTCCCTTCCCACTGAATTAAAACAATCTTAGAATATAAAACAAAGTTTTTATGCCAATTACAATATGAGGTTACTCTATATCATATTAAAGATAGTATTACAACAAAAGATGAGTTTAAACAAAAATTAGAAGACTTTTCTCATTATGTATGCTCAGATATTCCTAATGCCTTTTGGTGTAGAAAGCAACATGTCCTTTTGACATAGAAAGCAACATGTAGTCGCCCTACCTTATATTAATGGATTCCCAGAAAAAAATATTTTTATAAAAGTAAGTCTTAGTCAAATGAATGTTAGATTATTAGGATATTGCAAAAAAATGATGTTTTATTATGTAAAAAGCTTATTAAACTAAGTCATTCTCAATGGAGCTATGCAACCTTTTATGTTAAAAATGCCACGGACTTAGAAAGAGGAGCCCCAAGATTAGTTATTAATTATAACCACTCAATAAAGTATTATAACGGATTAGATATCCTTTACCAAATTAAAAAAATTTATTGAGTAGAATTGTTAATGCAAAAATGAGTTACTTGTTATTTAATTCTTATTTAGCACTTGAAACCCTCAAACATCATGTTTCTCTTCAATGGATTTTCCATTTATACATTTAGGGGAGGTTTTAAACCGTTTGGAAGAAGACCGTAGCAATATAGCCATTGTAGTGCCACTTTGATTTTCGACAGTTGGAGCGACAAACAATATTGCAGGCAGCTGGGCCAATCTACTATGCCCTAGGTGATACCGTAGCTGGTTATTATATTGACTGTGATAGTCCAATGAGGATGCATCTCCCTAGAGCCTCGCAAGCTCCATGCAAACTGGTTGTGCCCCTTAGGTGTTACTGCATGCGACTGCCATACTGATTGTGATCTTCAGAACATCTAAATCTCCTTTAGAGTTCCTCTTAAGTTTGGAATGTGTCTTCTTAGTCATCCTTTCTTCCTCTGAAGCCTTCTTGCTTCCTCTAAAGCTTCCTTTGAATTATAAAATCTTAGCAAAAACATCATTAACATAATTCAAGTTATAAATAAATTTTGTTAATCATCAAAACTAGACCCTTGGACTCAACACAAAGGACTGTGTAGGGATTTGTTGACCCAAAGAGAGTAATTTATTTTTATTGGAACATTGGGGAATGGCTTTGAAAGGAATGTTTACTAGATCATCTTCTTCTAGTTCTCATGATAATGAAGAAAAGGCCTCTATGATAAGCAATATAGTAAACAAATGTCTTTAAAAAAAATTCAAAATGCTTCTGAACAAGTATATGAAAATGTGGAAAGATCTATTGAAATTTAAAAAATCCCAAATGTCCCTGTAAAGGAACTATATAAGATTAGGAGTTTTGACTGTAAAAACGAATATAGAATTAAAACTTTAAAAATGATTATAAAGTTTATTGAAAGATATCATAAACTATCTCTTTCATCTAAAAGAACTATTGGAGAATTATTAAAAAAGTATTATAAATTTATCCATTTTGGACTTATCCAAGTGGCTGTTCAACCTTTTGTATTAACTTGTTTAAGAAACAATAGACAATAAATTTTCTGATTCTATTATTGGAGTTATTTAAACCTCTTGTATAATGAACGTATATATTTTAATAGTTTCCCTTACTTCTCTGTAAGCCTAACAAATCCTCATATATTAGAAATTATTACTCTATTATTACAGATAAAAGGCTTTAAACCTTTATGTGTGCAATATCATATGTATTATAAAGCAATGAAAACCTTAATGCCAAAATCACCAATATCCTATGAAAAGGGAGCTATCTCTTATTTTATAACTAATCCTATACATAAAATTATTGAACCTAAGAAAATTTTATGGAGCGATATTACCTTACCTTTAAAATGGACTATTAAAAATAGTCCTACCAACATCCCAATTCAAAAACTCAAATGATATACAATCTATAATAAAGACAGAAGATGTAACTTTACACTATAATAAAAAACCAATAAAATGTCACATCCAGCCTAAAGGCCTATGTGTTTTAACACCATCCTTTAATTTTCTCATTTTCTTGAAAAAGATTCTGCTGAAAATTCAGCAAAGTCTAACCCAAATTATATGAATATAAACTTGTGCATTCGTTAATCATATAAAATCATAATTTCAATAACTATGAATTCCTAACATTAACTATAAAATACATCCATAACTGCCCAGAGTCATAGTTGTATTATGATGACAATATACATAACTAGAATAATACAGATTCATCCACAATATCATAAATATTTCTCACTATGACATGCTGATACATTTTAATATACATCATATATTTTGTTTCTCTCAAATATCAACTACATACATCACAATGTATAAAACAGGATTCTACCATTCAAAATTTCCACCCACCAATAGGGTCACCATCTAATCCAGTCATGAGTAGCAACCCTCAGTTGGACTCCTCTGCTTGATCTGCAAGATAAAATTTAAAATAAAGGCAGGAGTCGGAGTAAACTCAGTAGGTTGAATAGAAAACAATAATCAATAATTTAGTGGAATAACATATTCCAATTCATAAAATCCATAAAATCATATTCACTGCACAAAGAAATCCTTGACATAATGAACTTCTTGACAATGTACTCACATCTCATTCTGAGATGTAAATCAAAACATGCATAAATTCCCGATAATGCAATCATATGAATATACCTAGGGCTGCAACTTGGGCTCATGAAATTCGGGTTTCCCTCAACCCTAAACCCTAACCCTATTTGTAAATCTTCAACCATAACCTTATTTTAGAAAATCGGGCTCGGGTTGAAATTTGGGTTAATGAAAATCTAGTGATGGTTTCATTGATTGAATATCATTGTTTAAATTGCTCATTTATGTTTCAAATTAAATGAAAAAACAATATATCATTCAATCCTTGAAATTTTCCCTTCATATTTCAAACTAATTTTAGTTATTTTTATATTTTATACATAATTTTACATATTTTATAAATAATATAGGTTTTTACGCAGACTTGTGATCAAATAGTCGTAATTGAACAAAGTCGACCCCACTAAAATCTTTCAAATGTTTTTGTTTTGGACGGACCGTGATGTGTAAGGCGTTGGAGAATTCAATATTTTTGTAACCCAATGAGCAACATTTTCTGTTTACCTTGAAATCTCTATTGGTTAAGTGGTCTTCGGCTTCCCTACTAGCATATAAGACAGGCTTTGGATATTGAAAAAATGTTGTAGCTCTAGTCGAATGTTATGACTTATGAACCCCATTGGAACTATATTATTTTTATATTTTATATTATTTATCATATGTTGCAGAATTTATTTGAACGCATACATATTATTTTTGAAATTTACTTTTATATTTTTATATAAAATATTTATGTTGAAATCGAGTTCGGGTTAGAAAGAGGTGAGTTTAGGCCTAGTTAAGAGGCAGTTTATCTTGCATCATAGCTTTAATTGTTTGTACATTTAGGCCTAGTTAAGAGGCAGTTTATCTGAATGCTTTTGTATATGAAAGGGGGAATTGCTAGTTAGCTCAGGAAACCAGATTGTATGAGTTTGCTGGTGAGCTCTGGAAAAAACCAGTGTGTATAAGTTTCTAGTTAGCTCGTGGGAAACTAGGTTGTATGAGTTCTTGATAATCTTAATAAACCAAGAGAAGTGTGATTTTACAGGTTGATAGTGGAATCCAAAGTTGGGGATACTTTCGAGAGTGAGGTAGGTGCTTGTGTGTTTGTGTGCTTCCGTTGTCATCTATTTTCTGCACTTGCACCTCATCTGTTTTCCCCATTTCACTCAGATTCTAGTTTGGCCATACGCCTTGCGTTTTGGGCGTAACACATAAGTTCATAAAGATCCAATGAGTTCATTTATTGTCATAGTGTTTATATTCTTTGCTTCTTCTATGATAGTAATCTTAGACAACCATTCCTTTAGTAAGGCTCTAAGGATCTTCATTACCAACTCAATATTGTTGTATTCTTTTCCAAAACTTTTTAAATTATTAGTAATTTTTGACAATATAGAAAATATATCAGAAATACTTTCATGCACAATCATCTCAAAATTCTCAAGTTCTTGAATAAGTGTATTTATTTTAGTTCTTTTAACTTGAGAGTTCCCTTCATGAATAGATTCTAATCTATCCCACGTTTTCTTTGCAATCTAACAAAATAACACATGGTAGTATTGGAAAGGAGATAAGGCAATAAAAGAATATTCATGTTAACTAATTATTTTTCTTTTTAGGTCAAATAATCAATATTCCCAATTTGTAAGTTCATTACCACTTTAAAAATTTTCTACATTTCAACATCTTGAGAGAGATCGTCTTCAATTTTCATTGATCTTAATTATTTCTATCAAGCATAGGAGGTCTTCCAAACACATAAGCTTGCCATTAGAATCTCCTAAGGTATGATTCAAATCAAGATTTAGTATATGCTATAATACCACTTGTAAGTCCTAGTAAATGAATGGCAAGCAAACACCTAAGAGGAGGTGAATTTTGTATTTCAATAACCAAAACTCAAAAGTACTAAGGAAGTCAATCTAATTATTGATGCAAAAATATGTGAATAAAAAAAGCACAAGCACATAAAAAACACAGAGAGATTCATAGGGGTTCGGGTCACCTCTTAACACTTACTTGAAATAAGGCTCCCCAACCTACTTTATTCTTATAAAGCTCCCCAACCACTAATGGGGATATACAAATATCTTAGTTCACATCTTCTACATTCCAACTCCAAAAGGCTCATATAACATTGTTTACCAACTGTCTTCTAGATTCCTACTTTAGGAGACATGAACAAATACAACAACAAAAGTGAGGAGTCCCTCTTCACTCAATAAAATAGAGTATCCAAACACTTTTACAATATTGAATGAAAATAATCAAGAATACCTCTTAATAGGCAAAGTACAAAAGATAGAGCACTCAGCAATTAAACTTGTTACTCTTTAAGAACAGCAAAAGAACCTCTTGAATTATTATAGAAGATGTAGCTTGAGTTCCTTTGGTTGAGCCTTAAAAGCACTTGAGAACTCTCCCAAAGATATAGTAAAAGTCTAGCAAAAGTCTTCTCTAGTCTTCTTAACTCTTCCTTATATAGATTCTTGAGTTTATAATCATTGCATAATAAGTAGGAGTGAGTGAAAACATAAATGATCAAAATTCTGACCATTATATGAACCATCAATCGCACCTCAATCGACTGACCCTATCGCTCGAGATCTCGGTTGATCACCTCAGTAGACTAAATTTCCCAATAAAGTTGTATTGTTGAAGTCAAACTCTCTAGAAGCTTGGTTCATAAACTCAATAGATTGAGCGTATGTACCAAGACCTTGGTACATACACTAAGTAGGATGAGCCTATGCACTCAACTTCTAACACTTTTGAAGCTTGAACTTCATACTTTGAATTTCTTTATAAATTTAATATCTTTGATAAAGTTGTTTGGTTTGTCTTTGGCTTAGAACAGACGATGTATAGCTTATTTTTCTCTTATTCTAATAAACATTTTAAGCAAAAATGTCAAATACTAAACCAAGTCATAAACAAGATTTGTTATCTTCCAAATCAATATTAAGCTCTACAGTTAACTACCACTAATATCAAAAAATATAAGTGAATAATTTTTCTATTTTCTTAAATCATTTTCATCCATATTGTGATTAATTAACATTCTTCTAAATGGAAAAAATGGTACTTGAACACATATGTTGCATCCTAGGGGTTTTATAAAACCATATAATCTTTTAAGTGCATAATAAAACGTACAAACAGATTATAAAAAAATATTAATTTTAATATTAATTTACACTTCTCAAATAGATAATTAATATTTTATTTTTTAAATAAATCCATCTGAAGGGAAAAATATGAATAATTTTAATTTTATCAAAAATTGAGTTACACGTATTCAAATTTTCAAATCACATAGATGTTGAACATGACATTTGGACTTTAGATGCCTTTGTCATAAGTTAACAGAAAAATATTTTCATCACTTATGACAATAATGTATAGCAGTTTTAATCACTTTCCCCATAATATTAAATAACTTGATGTAAATATTCTCACAATATTATTATCTAATGATAGAATTTTAGTTGGCATAGTTAAATTAGTAATTTTAGTGATAAAATAACAATAAAATAAAATATAAGAAAAAAATATTGCAGAATAAGTTTTATAAATAAAATGTTAAACGAACAGTTAAATTTATCACTACTACAATATAATAAAATAAGCAGATTTAGTTCATGCATTATGTCTTCATCATTATTTAAAAGAGAACATTCATCAATTACAATAACTCACATCACTTGGGTCTAAGAGCAAAAGATGTCATTAATAAAATTATTTTTTAATAATAAAAATCACCTAAATTAAGAGTTCAAACACAAAAATAACTTACACAATTTTATTTATTTTCTTGCACTGCTTATCTGATTTATATGATATTTATAGTAAAAGTGTAAATCATACTAAAAATATGATTATTTTCAAATATGATGACACATTTTTTTTGTATTTCAAATATAAACATATATTTTCAATAATATCTTATATGACCAAATACTTTATCGATATTTTTTAAATATGACTATACCATTAATGGATGTTAACGAAAGTTAATGATATGGGCACACATAAAAATGCTGACAAATTATATGATCATATAAAATATTATTGAAAATATATAATTACATTTAGAAATTCAAATAAAATATGTAGTTATATTTGAAATTACCCCTTATTATTTAAATTTTAAATTGCTCTAAGATTTTCTCAATAGCAAGAGTAATTACTTTACTTACAAACTCCCATATTCTACTCCTTTTCTAATGTTCTTATATATTCTAGATATTAATAAAACAAGAATAAAATATTCAAGCTAGACGGTTCTTATACATTTATAATTCTTGTTTAAGGACAAATATCATCTAGCTATCCTAAGCCCCATATCAACAGCTATTCATACAAACACTTTTATCTGGATAGCTATATGATGAATGATACAAGCTAAGTTTCATTTCCTTTTCCATGGTATTTGTGAAGTCATAGTTCGTGAGAATTGATAAATTCTTCTGTCAATCTCTCTGTCTTACAACATTTCACATTGATAATTCATAACAATATCATTTTTCTATGATTTTCATGGTCTCCGTCATTAAATATGGCACAATTATCATAAATGACCTATGAAATAATCTAAATTGACATAAAACATGTCATTTTAAAACCTTATCAAGGATGTCTTATCAAATATTTGCAAATCAACACAAAACATCTAATAAGAGATTCTTAACTATTATTTAACTATAATTCATTATCTAATTTTCATTTTAACTTTGGTGCATGACATGGTTGATAGTCACTTTTTCATCTTCTCTTTCAAGATTAACTCGTAGAAATCCATAAAATTTATCTTTCCATCTCTTGTTTATTTACAAACCTTTAAAGTGCATTTGGTAATGAGGAACAAAAGAATAGAAAATTTTTCTGCCTTTTCTCACCCATTTTTATACACCTTTTAATATAACTTGACATCTTAACTAACTAACAATCCTCTTTTTCTTATTATTACTTATATTTCTAATCATTATTTTATATCTTTTCATATACAAAACCTACTTATTTTGGCTTTATTCACTTAATTTTTAATCATTATCCCTCATCACATCACGTCTCTTTCTCTCTTTCTATCTCTATCTTCCGTCACTCTTTCTCATTCCTTTTTTTCCCATATCTTTTCCCTATTCCCAAACACAATCTTAATGTTCATAATTATATTTATGACATGATGTTAACTTTAATCACAGTCTCAGTTATATTCACAGCGCCTTACAAAATGATTCATAAATTAACAAAAAATCATTCTATTCAAATATCTCATCCTAAGTATCTTATTAAATATAAAATAATAGTTGGATGCAAAATATCCGATAACGATGAATCATTTATTAGTCATTTATTTACAAATTTAATAAAATATAATTTTATTTAACTTTTATTAAGCAATTGTCCTTAAAAATCCTAATACATGTTATTATAACATGAAAAGTGTATGCATGTGAGTTTTAACCATACGTAAAACGCTTTGACATTTACTTGAAGAGCTTTGACCTTAATTACCATTTAGATGCGACACATTTATTATTCATAGTTATAATATTTAAAATGTTTAACTTTTTTGGATTTTATTCATATTTAAAATATATTAAATAAAAAATATAAATTACTTCATTATTACTTAAAGGGTATTTTTTTAATACAACTACATAATTTTAGTGATATTGCAAATATGTCCCTTAGTTTTGCAAAATTACAAATAATTTCAACGACTTTTAACAAAAATTATATATGCTTACTGTAACGACCCAAACCTAAGGTAGCATCCCATACCACTAGCCTAGACTAAGGGTGTATAACAAGTATCTATTACGCCAGATGAAATATAATGTCACACCATCATAAATGCACAGCTGAAGATAAAATAGCTTAACAGTAAAATATTTGAAATAAATTTATTACGATCTCAATGATAAAATAAAATAAACAAATAAAAATAAACCCACATCTTGAAAACCTTAGCTCTAGAAAAGTTTCAATCCTATCCCCCACAAACCACATGTTTAATGACCGACTGGTCTCGCCTCAGCTAGAATAATAAAATAAGGCAAATCTTTGAAGACTAAGCAAAAGGGAAAAAAATACAATCGAACTTACATATATGATATACTCGTAGTCCAACATCTACACATAAATACACTCACAATACAACATGCACATATAGATATGCTCATGCATAATAAATGCTCATTGGAATTCAAATTTACCAAGTATGCATGATCTTTCGAATAGAGACCAAGGCAACCATTCCAATAATGCCTAGGATTTGCCAAAAAATCAAGGATAAAACGAACACTTGTCGCACAGGTCGAAACACAGTTGCATTCCACATGTGACAGGCACATAGATGATGATGATGCGCACATATGGATCAAAGGTTATGATTCTAGCAAAAGTACTCCATGGGTCAACTAAGATGGGAGACGTCGACCCATAAGCCAATTAGCAATCTTGACAAGCGGACTTGGATCCCGGCTAGGAAACAATGGCTCGAGCAATGATCCAACGGAAGAATTACTTTCAAAGAGTGATCAGTATTACGACTACATGGTACACTAGAGGTCCTTCTAGTCTAGAGATTTGGTCATTCGCAAGGCTGATATTACTAAAAGGAATCACTAATGGGGAAACATCATACTAGGTGGTAGATAAGGTTGGCCACGGAGCATATACGTTGCAACACATGGATAGAATAAATCTCGCTTAGCTATGGAATGTGGATAATTTAGATCATTTTTTTACTTGAAAGTCGGATAAAAGTGTAGTGGAGAACTGTTATATCTTGCCATTTTTTACAAATATATCTTATTAGAACAATATGTTTATATTCCTATTATAAGTAATACCGTATCTCACTACACTTAAATTAAATACTAAGCAACATAAATTCACTCTCAAAAGTCCATGAGGTGATAACTAAATTGTATAATTTCATTTGTAAAAGACTGTCGAGAGATAAAAAAATCTCATTAAAAGTCCATGATGCAATAGCTAAGTTAAATAATCCAACTTATAAAAGACAGTTGAGACTAGAAAAATCGATGAAAGTCCATAAGGCGATGGCTACTCATAAAAAACTATGGAAAATATTGGAAAAAGCCTACCGGGTGCAAATTGTGTTGGGTACACCTAAACCCAAACAGTCCCAACTCAAATTTTAGGTAGGGTTGGACATTATTTTTTACTTAGAGAGTTAGGTAAAAAGATGCAACTCGATCTGAACGAGTGAGTCAGATATTGCAGTGCACCAACAAGCGAGCGATAAAGAGTGACATCCTCAAACGGAGAACCATTAGAGGAGAGACGTTGGGCAACAACCATAGGAGTTGTTACAGGTTTGCAGTCAAGAAGCTAAGCGCGCACGAGAATATCATGTGCATACTTAGTCTGGCTGAGGAAAAGACCTACCGAGGTGGGAGTGGCTATGAGACCAAGACAATAGCTGAGGGATCCCAAATCCTTGGTGGCAAATTAAAAGTGAAGCTATCAAATGAAGCTGCTGAGAAAGGACACATTATTGCCAGTGAGAATAATGTCAACAACATACAGTAAGAGATGAAAGATGTGTTGCTGCCGATGGAGAATGAACAAGGATGTATCCGCACGATTGCAAGTGAACCCAAGCCTCAAAAGGAATGAGCTAAAATGCTGGAACCAAGTACACGGAGCCTACTTGAGACCATAAAGAGCCTTCTTGAGTTTGCATACATGATGAGGAAAGCGGGGATCAACATAGCTAGGAGGTTGCTCCATATAAACATGTCCCTACAAGATGCCATTAAGAAAAGCATTTTTAACATCGAGTTAGCGAAGGGGCCAACCATAGGTGACGGCTAGAGAGAGCATAACACGAATGGTTGAGGCTTTGACCATTGGACTAAAGGTATCTATGTAATCAAGGCCAAGAAGCTGAGTGTATCCTTTGGCAACAAGACGGGCCTTGAGGTGGTCAATAGAGCTGTCAAACAGATACTTTGTGCGAAAGACCCATTTGGAACCCACAATGTTCATTTTGGGAGGTTGACGAACAAGATCCCAAGTACGATTGTCATGAAGAGCTTTGATCTCTTCATCCATAGTAGCGATCCATGTAGAGTCTTTAGCAGCCAATTTGAAACCATGGGGCTCAAATGTAGTAAGGAGAGCATGTAGGAGACGTGAGACTAGGGGTGCAACTCGGGTCGGGTCGGTTCAGTTCTTAATTGAACCTACCCTAAACCTATTTCTAAAAATCCAACCATACCCATTTATTAGGTCAATTTGGTTCAAGGTCGAACCTACCCTATTTCTTTTAAGGTAGGGTCGATTTGATTCCGGGTCAAATTCGATTCTAAGAACTCATCAATGGACTACCCAACAAAACCATATTTCAACTTACTTTTAGCAACCCATGTCAATCTAGCATTGATTTAATTATTTTTTTGAAAGTGCTTGTATAAAAAAATGATAATGAACAACTCAAAACCTATTAAAAAAACTCAAATTGGAAAAGATCTTATCCTACTAGTTACTTCAATATCCTATCCTATCTTACTAGTTACTCAAAACCTGTAAAAAAAAACTGTTAAATTTTTTTTAATAATTTATGTGGGTCAATTTGATTCGAGTACCCAATGCCTTGAATCGAACCTACCCTATAAAAATGAGGGCAGGTCAAAAAGATGGAACCGACCCTACCCTTTGGGTCAAAAAGATGGAACTGAACCTACAAAAAATTTGGTCGATTTCGATAAGTAGGATACCGTGGCTGGAAAATGCCCGCCTTAGCTCGAGTAGGATACCCTACCCGAGACATGATCGCTGAGATAAGTAGGATACCATGGCTGGAAAATGCCCGCCTTAGCTTGAGTGACCATCGAGTGAGAGGAAGAAGGTACGGACGGAGCACGCAAAACAGGAGCATCAAACTGTGACAAAACCAGCATTGGAGAGTCAAGAGCAAGGGACTTAATAGATACCTGCATAGGCTCAGAGAAAGAGTCAAGACAGAGACGACATGCATGAGACCCAGATCGAGAATGCAGATTAGATAGAGTTGTAGGGGGCAATGGAGTAGGGGTAAGGGTGGAGCATGGGTTCCATAAAACAGGATGGATCTAAGGATGAGGGAGGCTGGGTTATAGTAGTGGATAGTAAGGGGAAATTTTATTTATCAAATTTGTTAGTGACGTAGTCACGTAAATAGGGATAAACTCTACAATCAAAGGGATGAAAGTTGGTGTAGAGTGGAGATTTACCATGTAAAATTTCAAAGGGAGAAATGCTTCCATGAAGTGGGACGGGCAACCAGTTAATGATATAAGTCGTGATACTAAAAGCATCAACCCAATAGCAAGTGGGTACATGTGAATGAAATAAGAGCGCAAGGCCCATTTCAATCACGTGGTTATGCTTGCATTTAGCGCGTCCATTTTGGGAAGGAGTGTAGAGATAGGACATTTGGTGATGAATGCAAGAAGAGCAGAGTTAAGATTGAAAGCAATTGCTACAAAACTCAGTACCATCATCACTCTAAAAAATTTTGATTTTGCAAGAACATTAATTTCCACAAATGACTGAAATTGGAGAAAAATGGAAAAAAATCAGATTTAAATTTCATAAGAAAAAGCCATGTAAAACAAAAGTTATCATCGACAAAAATGACATAATAAGTGAAGCCCATTTTAGATTTAACCAGGGCCAATTCCCATATGTAACTATGAACAAGGCCCAAAATTGTAGTGGACCGAGTAATATGAGTGGAGAATGGAAACTTATGACTTTTCGCAAATTGACACATAGTGTAAATAGCAAGGTTAGGCAAAATAGAAGGGATAACTGGCCTTTTTCCATTCAATAATGAAATGATAGAATGATTTATATGATCAAGATATGCATGTCATAGGTCATACAATGCCGTAAGGGTAGATTTATTTAGGATAGAAACAAAAGTATCATTGCCACGCTCTAGGACGTAGAGACCATCATCACGTTTTTTGGTTGCCACCACCTTTCTTGTGATCTTGTTCTGAATGACAAAGGAAGAGTCAGTAAAAATGACTTGAAGAGGAAAGTCAGAAGTCAACTTACTAATAGAGAGAAGATTTTTGGTAAGGTAGGAAACTAATAAAACATCAAGCAATTTTAAGTCGGGAGAAGGGTTAGAAGTACCCATGTGGGTGATGGGTAAGGATGCCCCATTACCCACAACAACTTTATCCTTACCAACATATTGCTCGGAACTATCGAGTGGAGTCGAGTTTGGCGTCATGTGAGAGGAGGCACCCGTTTCAAGATACCAAACAGAACTAGAGAGACCATTGGAGAGAGAACAACCATTTTGGAAAGCTTCAACAAGTTGTGCTAATGGTTCTGCACAATCATAAAGGTTTTGGCATTGATCGATGATATGACCCTCTGTTTTACAAATTTGATAGCGAGGATTATAAAAGCGATTGGAGTAGTTACTGCTGAAAGAGTGGCGACCAGATGAAGAACCTCCCGTGCTGCTATTAGAGCCACCTTTGAAGTGTCGATTGCCTTGGGAGTGAGATTGTCTGCCGCGACTAGAGGATCGGTTTGCCATGAAAGTTGCAGGCGAAACAAAATGAGTTTCAAGTGATTTTTGAAATAAATCATAGCTTTCAACCAAAGGGACCAAATCATGGAAAGAGGGCAATGGTGTGAGAGCCATCGGTGTGGAGGAGAAGCCAACAAACTCGGTGTCGATAGCATGAAGAAACTAGTGAGACTTGTCAATTTCATCAACTAAACGGCCAATGGACATTAACTAGTCATAGAGGCCTTTGAACGCATGGGCAAACTCAACAACAGATCGATTGCCTTTCTTCATGAGATGAAGTTCATCCTTTAAGCATAGCTCACGAGTTTTGGAGCCATGGTTGAAGGCACGTTCAAGTGCAACCCAGACATCCTGAGAGGTTGCATGACCAACAGAGGCCGCCATGGCTTCTTCAAAGAGGGACTACAAGCTGGGGATGCACTGGTCTTTGAGTTTCCATTCAAGAAACTTGGCATTGGGCATGGAGGTGCCGTTGATGGGGTTGGGCAGAGTTTTAGATGGTTTGATGAAGGAACTATCAACGAAACCGAGGTAATCCTGGCATTGAAGCAGAGGCATAAGTTGACTTTTCCAAAGTAAATAGTTGGTTGTAGAGAGCTTAATAGTGACCATGTGAACCATGGTATTGAAGGAGAGAGGTTTGGCCATGAGGAAGATAAAGAAGAAGCGAAACAAAGAGGGTATCAGAAGTGATTCCTATAGGGCTCTTGATACCATGAAAATAGTTGTAAAACCACCCCACTCTTAGTGAAGTCCGTATGTCATATATATATACAAGTGCAGCTATACAATTTGATAAGGTAAGAACCACAAAGGATTACAAGCAGGTTATAAGCCTATAATTAAGGGTCAACTAAACAAGAAAAGAGATGACTAAGAATCAGGGGAGGATTCTGAGGAATCCTTAACAATTAGGATGACCTTGGCCTGTATAACTCAACCCCATTTGCACCCCTAGTACAAGATAATAGCTAGGTGATATAATCCCACTCGTAAAAGATTGTCGAGATAGGAAAAATATTAGCAAAAGTCCACAAGGTGATGATTAAGCAAGCATAATCCTCTCGTAAAGGAATATTAAGGGGGAAAATTGGTGAAAGTCCAGGAGGCAATGACAAAGTAGCATAATCCTTTCACAACAAACTATGGAGAATGGAAAATCAGTGAAAGTCCACGAAGCAATGGCTAAGTGGCACAACCCTCTCATAAAGGATTATCGAGATGGAAAAATTCAGCAAAAGGCCATAAGGCAATGGCTAAGTGGTACACAAACCCACCTAAGAAGACCATCAAAGAGGAAATAATAAGACCTATGAATAGGAGCATTAAGGAAAATACACAAACAAGCAAATAGTCTAGTACAAAGAAGATACTACACAAATAAGCAAATAGTCTAGTACAAAGAAGATACTATGTTTTTGCATGTTCCTTATTGGGTTTTGCATATTCATAACTCTAGTATGATTTTAATTTTGCATATAGCAATTTCAGGTTTGACAAAAATTATACAAAATTTTCTTCCATCAACAAATAACTTAACACCCTTCAAAGTAGCTGGAATTATAAAAATGCCATTTCATGTAATTGAAAAGTGCATATTTTATTTTTAAATGATAATTTAACCTTGAGACAATCTTATCCACATAAAAAATACTTTCAAATGTATGAAGAAAAATTTTGACATATTTATATTTACTCTTAAAATATTATTCAAATTATATAACTCATATGGGTTTTTGTTAGATAATATTTAAGTTTTAGATAGAAAAATAATAACAAAAATGATAGTTAGCTTGGATTGAAGAAAAAAATAAAATGGGTCTAAAAATCATAAACATTATAAAAACCACATAGAAGGGTTTTTTTTTTCATTTAACTTGCTTTTAAAATGACCTTAAATCATTTTCCAACAAAAGGCAATTTTATGCAATTTCTGTCAAATGTAAAGTCAACCCATGAAAATTAAAAATTATTAGTCAAAAGGTACAAAATCATAATATTTAAGTTAAAAATATGCAAAAATCCTCGTTTCTTAAGCCTTTAGTATGTTTTCAAATATTTTTAAAACATTAGTAGAAGCGCAATTTTAATAAAGGCATAAATATATGTACAACTAGCTCTCATTTTAAACATAACTTTATGTATTTAGCCTCCTACAAAAATAATTCAATCATTTGTTCATTATTTTAGCATTTTAGTCGTAGCCATATCAAAGACAACTTAAAAATTTTCAGTAATTTACTTCAACAATATCAAATACTTTTTATATATTTAAATTTAATAACTTATCAACTTCAACTACTTATCAATTATTAGCTAATAAGCCCTAGTTGAACCTAATATGCCCACAATCTAGCCTCCTCTACCCCAATTCAATCATAATTCAAGATTATAAAAACTATGAAATTAAAGTATCAATTTTGCTCTCAATTATCACAATCACACCAATGTTCATCGTATTAATTTTATTTGCAATATTATAATTATTTTGAACAATAACAATAGAATATCTCACAAGGAAGCAAGTTTATAGATTTTCTTTTCTTTTATTGATTTTATCAAATAATAAAATTAATTTTATTGCATTTTATTGAAAAAATGACATATAAAATCAACAATATCATTAATTTATCTATAATTTTACAATTTTATTGGTGCCATAAAAGAAAGCCTATTTGGGTAATAGATTTTAGATACTTTCAACCCCAAAATTTCGAAAAAACAAAAATTTTAGAATAAAAATCTTAAAATTTCTAATATGGATATAATTTTGAAAGCAAATACAAAATCTTGATTTAACACACAAGAGTTATTTACTACTTTCAAAATAGGTTTAAATCAATATTTAAGGTTATAGCTTAGCCTTTTATGTGATTCATTTAAAAAAGACTTATTACAAATGGGCTTTTAGCCTAATGGAGGCTACATGTGCTGCGTTATATGGCTATGAGATAGAGATCACATAAACATATGGATTTAACCGTTTATGGAAAAATTTGGTTTCAATGTAAGCGTATTTATATGTTGAATAAGACATGAAAAATCTATTTATATGAAAATAGATAGTTTGAAGGAAAAATTAATAATAAATTATATATATATATAATTATGTAAAGATCAAAGTATTTATAATTCTCTCATATTATGATAATTTCATTAGAATTCATAAGTGCATGAGTTGGGCTTCATATGAAAAGTGGGTAGTCAAATTGGGTCAGTACTGGTGTTATCACTAAGCCTAGAACTACATGAAAATTTGAGAATGTAGCACAGGTACATGGAAGATAGGTGGTAAATGGCAATGCTCAATTAGAGTCATGCATCCATAGGTCCACATGGCATGCATGAGTTAATTGTGTATATGATGGCATGGACATGAATGTTTTAAATTTAAAAGTATAAATGATTATATGGTGATTGAATCCTAGACTAAAAGATTTTGGAATGGGTTTGAAGAAAACCTGTTTACTTACTGACTTGTAAAGCTCATAGTCCCTTTGATTTAGTGATTAGGCGGGAAAATGGACTCCATACGACATTAGGGAGCCAAAAAGAGAAAGGGGAGTCAAATATAGGCAAACAATAGAATCTCGATTGTGCTAGGTTGTAAAATTGTAAACCATTTAAGTTTTGTATCTAATGTAAAGTTGAATGCTTGTATCTGCATCGTGGCATGTGAATGATTGTAATAACTCGGTACATTTCTTTAGATTATTTAATTTTGTTTTCTTAGCTTCCAATGAAATATATTTTGAGATTAAATTGGTATACAAGTCACCCTATCAACCATGATTTTGAGAACATGATTTGGTAGGCTACCATATGTTCTAATTACAAGGGAAACTCTGTCGAAATTTAGACTTGATAATTGGGTGACCACTTTTAGTTCAGATGATGTCCCTGTCAATACTGATGATGTGCGTAAATAATCAATGATAATATGAGACCGAGGCATTATAGCAACTATGAAATAATTTGATTGTTAATGATCAATGATTCTTTAACTAAGTTTAAAAATGCATAAGCAATAGATTTTAATACATGGTTAAGCGCCTTAGTTAATAAACCAAAAGACCTCAGTCATAATGGAAGCATCACAATGGTCTCTTAAATTATCGGTACGTCTACATGATCTAAGAGAAAGCAAATGAGAACTCCAACATTCAAAGAGAATGGTGTTTGCTGGAAGAAACACAATGAGTGCTCAGGTGAAGTTACCAGTTAGAGATCATCACCAGCGTTTTTATCATGCTTGGTTGAAAGTTGTCTAGAATGCCCAACAGGAAATGGCCTCACCGAGTCCTCAACCATTTCATTTATGAATATCTGCGGAGGTTCTTGCCTTTAACAAAAGGAAGAAGACAGACAATACAATAAGTTATTTCAGGCCATGTACTTTTTTGCTATGAAAAAATAAAAGGCCAATGATCCATAGAACACTTCAACCAAACAATGTTTGAAATTACAATTAGAATTGTCAAAATGTGCTCATTTCTATCAATAAACATTTAGGATACTACCATCATCTGCTCAGTTAGGCATATCACATGATGACAATTAAGCTTACATGAGGCACAAATAGTCAAATAGTAAGTTATGTTAGTGATATTCTACATCGTCAACTTCATGCTGACTGAGAGCAAATGGTTGACATCTTGATGAGGAATCCAATAAGGCTAATGAACAAATATTAAGGTTTCTTTATTTTTCCATATTTTTAGGGCATTCAATTTGGGATTTCATTGTAATTTCTATTTCATAGATATTATTTTATAATTTCTTTACTAGAAGTTTGTTCGCAATTTTTTGATTTTTTATAGTTATACAATACGAAGAATGTATTAGGGTGTGGTTGAGACAGCTCAATTGACTATCAAAGCTATAAAAATTTCTCTAATTATAACCCATTTTCAAACAATCTCCATCCAGATTCTTCTGAGCCTCTCCTTTGGCTATTTGGTGGCCTTCAACTTGAATGCACATGCTCCTAACTTATGCCAATTTCCAAATATAGCAAGAGGCAAACCCATTTTGAAAGCAGAACCACATTCTGGACAATATACACAAAAGATAACCTAAGAATGATGGACAATCAATGCCTAACCCACATTCACAACAAATACAGGCATTGCAAATTAGAGGATTCACATCAATGAGTGCCTTAAATGACTGCCTACACTATCGGTGGGTCGCACAATATGCATGGTGCCCATCTAAGCAAACCTCCAAAACCATGCATACAGTAGGCTACAGATGGATATGTATGTTGATGGTGGGTCTGAATCTCACACAACAAATAGGTATCACTAAAGGTGGGGGCCCCACATGATAGTCCAAAATTAAATTTTAAGGTGGCTGCATATGGGTGATGAACAACATTGATGATTGGCCCTACATGATAAATCACTCACAACAACAATCAATGAGATTGTCATGTCGAAATGCTAAAAAATAGAAAGGATAAATGATGAATGAATTGGAGATGCCCACACATGATATGTGGGTCACATTGGACTACTGGGCATGCCAAACAATATAAATTAGAACTGAGATCCTATTAATCCTTTGTTCATGCATGATCTACTGGGTGGTCAAAAATCAAAATTCATCACTCCCATTGCACGAGAAAACAAGAGGCTTTGTTTAGTTTGGTAGCACGTTAAGAATAATCATATGCTAATATTCAAGCATGAATAACTTTAGCCTCAAAATAACATCCAAAATGAAAAGAAACAAAATAAAAAAGAACCGAAAGGACAAGAAACTAACACTTCATTTGCTTCTTGATACGTATAACTTGATGCAACTGCCAAAATTTCACCAGTACAATTAAATGATAAGGAAGCCACACTGTTAAAGTACCTTGGAAGCTGAGAAGAAGATCCATGTTACTACAGGACAGTAAATATAACATAAGATAACATGAATATACAATGTTCAACTATGTTCAATGATCCAAAATAGTTACACCACAACCCTGTCATAAATGCTCCAAAAATCAAAAATCTCATAACCAGAAAACAAACTTGAATATTTAAGAGAGAATCCTTACATCCAAGTTTTGATGTGGATGAATATTTAAGAGAAGAAATTTGCTTCAATAAGAGATCAGATTTGTTGACAAAGAGAAACTGTAACAAAGATAGCAACTGATGACAACCAATCAAAAGCAAATTTGATGAAGCTCAAAACAAAATTTTCAATGATTTAATTGATGATCCTAAGGTGGAAGATGCACGTGTTAATGAGAAGGTACTAAATGACATATCCATCATTAACTCTCTTAATCAATCTGTCAACTAGTTGTATTATAAATCTTCTGATGCACTGATAGAGTTGCTTGTTAGAGAGTCATCATCAAATGCCTCATTGAAGAAGGTTGAAAAGCAACAAATAATAGTAATAGATAATTTTGCTGAAAAGTAGTCTTTGATAACCAACTTATAGTAATAAAGAATTCATCTATTGTGGTAGACTCAATTGTCGAGAAGATTATAAGTTCAAAAGGTTTAAATGAAGAATTGATTAAAATTATTTCTGATCATGATTCCATTTTAAAAGTGAAAGGGCACATGATTAAGTCATACTATGCAAGGGAGAAAATCATATCAATAATTTGGCGATTTGTGTTTACACAGTTTCTATTGTCAGAATGAATTGAAAGGTATGAAAAATTAAGAATTAATTACAAAAACTGTGGAGAACTAAGTTGTGTTTTTTAAAATATCATCTAACTAATATGAGACTTATTCTGCTACTTAAGAAATACAAAAAACTCTATAAGGAGGGCATGAAGGATTAGATTGTTTTAATACTTGAGGGTGAGTTTTCTCCATGTGGAGTCAAATATAGGATTTAGAAGGTCTAACAGAATTAGATTTAATAAATGGTTAGATTTGATAATAGTATTTATTTCTCTTTTTATTAGAAATTTTATTTACAGCCATACAAGTAAGGATTAGAGCATGTTAAAATTTTGAGAAGTCTATATGCAATTTATATTTCCATTATAAGAAGACATATCTCATATTTTATTGAATAAATTCTTTTTGTCCTATTTTAAGGTTTGCCTTATGAATTCAAATAGATATTATCACATTAATTCAGGATTTCTCATTAAATTAAGAATATTATAGTGACAATATTTGCTATCTCAGAGTTCAAGCTATTGGATCTTTGATCTGTCCCTTTTCGACTACATCAAGATATAAGAAAGCATTCGCAATGATACTATTATGTAAGGCCTTATTAGGTCTTCCTGTTCATCCCAAGTATTAACACGAATATGGCAAGAAGGGAAGAGTATATTGAGGATGACGGCAGCGGTGAGGTAAGCCCTATGAGGTCTTGGAATCCAATATCAGATGTGTAATAAAAAAAGACCTAGGCTACAAGTCCTCCCACTCCTTGACCTTGTGAAACACGTTTTAAGAAATAAACCATAAGGCTGAATAGAGCCCTAGCAAACAATGCCCCGCATGCTTTAGGCAAGTTCAATGTGTGGCAAGTAACAACTTTTGTATCAAACAATACTAGAGTGAAGGTCATGAGTTTGGCTCTTGAAAAGGGTAACCTAAAGGTCGGATTAAAATTACAAGTAGGCAAAGAAACAATCTAGAGGCTATATTAAAATCATTACTAGGCAAATAACAATTGTCCCAAATGGGGAAGAGGGCTACTGGTGGAGGAAAGGATGCCTTAAATCAATAAAAAGGGAAAGACTTTGGAAGAAAGAGAAAGATTATCTCAATAGGGAAAAGAAGGGACGAAAGAAGAGAAAATTAGATGAATCAAGGGAAAGAACTAGAAAGAAACAAAGCCAAAAGTATCAATAATTAATCAACTATTGAACTTCTGTAAACCTCCTACAAAGTAACCTATTTACAGAACATAAAGGAAACCCTAATGCAACGCTCATGTATTGAGTATAAATTAAATCCTAAACAAATAAATAAAAACAATAATCCGAACCATCCATCAAGTTAATCAATACACTGATCACTTGATGTACACATCAAATCCTAAAATAAATTAAGTACCAAAAAATCTCAAATAAGAAATTTTTAAAAATAAATAAACCCTAATTTATGTATTGCCTCTTGACGCTCTGCATTAGCTACCATTGGTCCAGTGTTACTACAATGATCCATCGTCAGGCTAGTATTCTTAGAGTATGCCATTGAAATATCTGCCATTATTGAGAGTGTTAGACTAAGAATAGATTAAACAGATTTTTGGGTCATAAACGAACAACTTGAGCTTTTCTTATCAAACTGATCAACCACAGTCTAGTGACATCACACTAACCTCTATTTGGCAACATATTTTTTCTATGATTAATGATTTCGTGATTATTGCATCATTACACGACTTGCAGTTGCCACTATAAAATCTTCATCACAACCATTGCCACAACATGGTACCCCTTCATACCTGCTTCCACCATGCACAAAATCGCCCATGTCAACACTTTAATCAGTGTTACACGCACTATCTTAACAGAGAACATATTCCACTTGCTTGATTTTATTCTACTTGCTTGATTTTGGAGTTGGGCTATTGCTGCTAGTTGTGCTATTCATCCATGAATATTCCATCTACTCAACAATAATTCACCCAACACCAACCTTTTCATTAAGCCCCACGCCTTGATTGTGAATAGGGGAGAAGAGACTAACAAAGAAAACGTTTTCTACCTTCCTGATAAGCTAGTCTATTCAAATTTTCAAACTAAAAAACAAAACCAACCTCTCAATTATCATGCCTTCTCGAACACAACCAAAGTATTCTTCTACTCACATTCAATGTAAGATTTCAAAGAACTCATAAGGCCCATTACAATGGTGCTAGCATCCTACATATATTCTGTTGTTGGGCCGAAGTTAATACCTAAGATGCACAGTAAGATTCAGTGTGACCTCACATAATAGTTGCCCCAAGAATGCTTTAATACTACTTGATGCAATTGGAATGGGGTGAACCAAAGATTCAAATACTTAGATGTGTGGAAAAGCAAACACCATCACTATAAAACTCTCGATTTAATGAGAGAGTCTAAATCAACAGGATAATATCTACCTCGAATTGACAAGGCAAACCTCAAAAGAAAAGAAACAGAAATTCGTCCAATAAAATATGAGATATGTCTACTTACAATTAAAATAGAAACTATAAAAAGACTATTCAAAACCTTAACCCACATGAACAATTGGGCAAGTAGCTCAGTTGGTATCAGAGTTGGTTTCAAAACCAATATAACTTGAGATTAGAGGTTCAAATGTGAACTATGGCAAGTAATTATAAGACGCCTTTTAGGCTAGAATAGTAGGCCTAAATGGGCAAAACTGTGTGGGCTGTACGTGCCAACTGAATCTGGTGAGCCCAAAGCGGCTAATACTTTATATTAGCTAGAGTTAGGGGTGTTACAAATTTGTAATACCCAATTGGTATCAGAGTTGGTTTCGAAACCAATTTGACTTGAGATCAGAGGTTCGAATGTGAACTATGGCAAGTCATTATGAGGTGCCTTTTAGGCCAGAATAGTAGACTTAAATGGGCAAAACCGTGCAAGCTCTGCGTGTCAACGGGATCTAGTGAGCCCAAAGTGGACAATACTTCACATTGGCTAGAGTTGAAGGTATTACAAATAGTATCAGAACCACTTTCTGGCCACTGCTATGTAAGCAGATGTAGAGAGCTTACATTGGATATGTGGTGAAAGAGATCCTGGAATACCCGGGTCATTATGAGGCGCCTTTTAGGCCAGAATAGTAAGCCTAAATGGGCAAAACCGTACGGGCTCTGCATGCCAACGGGATCTGACCCATAATGACTTGGGTATTCCAGGATCTCTTTCACCACACATCCAATGTAAGCTCTCTACATTTGTTCACATTGCAGTGGCTAGAAAGTGGCTCTAATAAATTTATATCACCCCCAACTCTAGCCAATGTGAAGTATTGTCCGCTTTAAGCCCACCAGATCCCGCTGGCACGCAGAGCCCACACGGTTTTGCCCATTTAGGCCTACTATTCTGACCTAAAAGGCGTCTCACAATGACTTGAGTATTCCAAGATCTCTTTCACCACATATCCAATGTAAGCTCTCTATATCTGCTCACATAGTAGTGGCCAGAAAGTGGCTCTGATACCATTTATAACAACCCTAACTCTAGCCAGTGTGAAGTATTATCCAATTTGGGCCCACTAGATCCCGCTAGCACGCAAAGCCCACATGATTTTGCCCTTTTAGTCCAAAATAATAGGCCTAAATGGGCAAAACCGTGCAGGCTTTGCATGCTAGCTGGATCTGGTGGGCCCAAAGCCGACAATACTTCACATTGGTAAAGTTGGGGGTGTTACAAATAGACCCTTTAATTCTAACACTAAACCCTCTACTTGGAGAAAACTCATCTTCACATGCCAAAGCATCTAATCCTTCATGCCCTCCTTACAGCATTTCTTCTTTAGCTTAGGTGATAGACTTCGGTTGGGTTAACTCGAACCGTCCCAACCCAAATTTCAAGTGGATTGGGACCCACTTTTGGCTACTAGATTCAAGTTGGCTTCAGCAATCCAATTCGAAGATTGGGTTAGTATTGAGTGAACGCGGTTGTAATGTAACCCAACCTATTTTTTTTAATAACTTGAAAAAAGTCCTTATTTAATCTTTAATCCACCTCTCTTTATGAATTATGAATGCAATTTAAAAATCTAATTCCACCTCCCTCCACTCTTCTCCTTTGAAAGCCACCATCACTAAAGCCTTCCCTCCAACATGCTAAGCCTTACATATTTGTTTTCAACATTAATACATCAAAATGGATCATTTGTAAGCATATTTTTTTATAATCAATCAATATATTAAATAAATCAAAAACGTGTAGGTATAACTATATAACAAATGTAAACCTGAATCACCAACCTAAACATAACTCAAATTCAACCCAAATGTAAAAGTTTATAAGCAAAGTTCATGTTAGGGTTGGGTTAACCTCAACCTAACTCAATTTACTGATAGAGTTGGTTAAATTTTTTACAAATAGAGTTAGGATTAGGTTGACCTTGACCCGGTATAACTTGACCCAATTTGCATCCTTAATGTAAACTAACTCATCAAATAAATTTTCTATTTATTGAATGATACTTTTATATCACTTAATTCTTCATCTTTTGTAATTTTGCCAGATTTCTCCATACACTCCAATTTCTCTAACAATAGAAACCTCATAGATACAAATTACTAAATTATTCACTTCATTTTTTCCCTTGAATAATATAATCAATCTCTTGCCCCTCTAATCTTAAAGAAGAATTATCATTAGAAATAAATTTGGTCAGTTTTTTATTCACACCTCCTGAACTTTCAATTTGCTTAGTAATTGAGCCTTTTACAATAGAAACATCCTTTATGACCATAAATTAGTCATCAAATAATTGTTTCCCAACAAAATTATTGATTACAAGCACTTTAGAGACTACATTAGTTACTTTTTTTACTTTTTAACCTTCTTCGACAAGATATTTGATAACAACTCTTTTGCAATTAGCTTTATAAGCATATTAGAATATTTATAATATAAATTATCAACGAACTTATTAAGAGATTCAACAATCAATATTCCCATTGAGCTTAATAAAAATTAGCTTTAGACCTCTATGAATAGTCTTTTAAGGAGCTAAGTGCACTAAGGAACAAAGAGCTCTAAGGGCCTAGGCGCAAGGCATAAAGGTGAGGAGCATGTCCAAGTGAAGCAAGGCACACATGTATAAAATTTATAAATAAATTTGATAGTACATCAAATGTGCAAGTATATAATAATAAATTTTTTCAAATGTTAATCTTAATTCACAATCATTAAGAGTAAAGGCTATCTTACATTTCATTCATCTAACATTTAATTTTAAAATTTAGCAGATCATTATCACTCAATAAGGTCAAAACTTAAAAGAATTCAACAAACAATAACAATTCTATAAAATAGCAATAACAAACAACCTTGCAAGGAAAAAATATACAGTCATAAATAATCAAACATTTAGCAACAATAACAAAAAGCAATCATAAACAAATAAACAGTAAGGTGTAATGTCATATTACAGTTACATATTGAGTATATCCCAACAATTATTTTTTCTTAAGAACAAGAGGCTTTTTGGATTTGCCTCTCTAACTTTTTCAATTTTTCAATTTTTCCCTCATAACTATTCATCCCTGATTATGAAAATAGTTTACAAAAAAACTCAGCAGTTAAGATCTGTTAGAAAATGGCATAAAATGCCAGCGACTATATGAAGTAAACATTTATTGAGTGAAAATGCTCAAAGTAAGATCCACCAAGTTAATCTAAATCTTGTCCATATATTAGGTCAAGGACAATCCAGGTACACCCGTTAATGGGTTTTATCATGTCAAAGTGGGCCATAAAGTCAAGTCAAAGTTTGACCATTCAAGAAAGCTCATCCAATCAGATCTCTAATTCTATGGTCTATCTCTATGATCAGATCCCTTGGCCATAAGGATCAAGTCAAGAATCATCCAAGGACATCCTTTAATGGCCCTAATCATACTTAGGTGTGTCAAAATGTTAGGTCAAAGTTCGACTATTCAAGAACACTCATCTAATCAAATCTCCAATTTCTAAGGTCTATATCAATGATCTAACCCCCCCAAGCCATCATGATCAAGTCAAGAACAATCCATAAACAACTTTTACTAGCCATGATCATACTAAGGTGGGCCACAATGTTGGGTCAAAATTTGACTATTCAAGAATGTACATCTAGTTAAATCTTTAATTTTTAGAGTTTCTCTTCATAACTTGACCCATTAGCCATCAAGATAGGTGGGGCACGGTCTACGGGTACCTTCACGTGACCATGATCATTTCTAGGTGGGCCACAAAGTCTGATCAAAATTGACCGATTAATGCTCAAAGCATCATATATTGGACTATACATGTAGTCAACTATACATTGCATCAATTTTTAGTAGACCCTGATGATGGGGGCCTTTTTTACAAAATGTTTTCATGAGTAAGATTAAATATGCAAAATCAATAATTATGAAAAAAATTTAAAAAATCAAAAAAAAGTTCTGGAGGCAAACACACAAACCCCTTAAAACAAATCAATAGATTCGTAATAGGATTTTAAAAGAGAAAATAGACACCACAAGATGCCACGTGCATCGTAGCAACACAGAAATAAAAAGGCAACAACAAGGCGATTGCCAAGAGAAGGAGAAAAAAAAAGAAAAAATAAATAAAGAAGGTAGTAAAGCAATCAACCTAACATGCGCACATCCAAATCAAAGGATTTCACACAAGCAACAAAAGAAAAATTGACAATATGTTAACATACGGATAAAGAAAATGACAACAAAAACTAGAGAGATGTGGAGAAAAAAGGGGCTGATGCAACTATTGTGTCACAACATCCAACTGAGTAGGTGACATGAAAAAAGAAGAAGAAGAAGAAAAAAAAAAAGGAGTTTGATGCAAACGGGAGCAAGAAGAAGAGTCAAGTTGCTGTAGAAGGAAGGAAGAAAAAAGCAAAAAAAGAAAGAATGTACACCTTATTCTTTTGAGTTTTCAACATGGACCAACAATTTTTTTCCTTCATGAATGTTTTTCCCTCTCGAAATAGGGTAGTTACAACTGTCCCTTTTCTTTGATTTTTCTTTTAATACTTCGTGAGTGCAAGAGGAAAGGCACACAGACACATAACTTATGCCTCCACAAAAGGCACCACAAAAATGCACCTCGACTGCACCTTATCCAGTCCCAGTGTGCCTCTCCTTGACTCCTTCAAGGCGCTCAGCCTATGCCTAGGTATACCTTGTGCCTAAATGCACCTTTGACAACTCTATCAAATGTAGGCAAAGTGAAGAAAAGTGAGAAGAAAAGGGAGCAAGAGAATGGAGATCATCTAGAACTTCCTCAAAATCACATCTATGCCTTCAAAAGAAGGATATATAGATAATCTTACTCCAATTCATTCAATTATTTCAGGTTCATGCAGGTATTTATAACAAACCCTAAAGGCTCACACAAATGCCACCTTCATGTAATAGAAATCATCCAAAATAATTTATTACACCTACTGTTGTTTGAAAAAAAATGACAGCGACTGATTGCAAAATTAATGCAACTTTTTTCTTTATGAATTATGCAGTAAAACTTGAAACAAAGACTGTGTGCAAAAAACTCAACTAAACAATTCTTCCACTTCACACTTCAGAGGAAAAATGCTGGTTTATAATAGTTGTGTTGTGATATGTCACATGTCTAATGAAACTTACACACATTCAGAATGAAAATCTTGGAAAAAATCAAGCACCTCTTACTCAAAAGGAAAATGGCGCATTCAGTATATAAGATATAACATAGTTTTACAGTAGCGACAAAAAAAATTGTAATACTGCAAGAAATTAGAATGGATTGACCTCAGTTGATCAAGGAAATATTTATTGACTGCTGGAATCAGATCACAAAATTCACGAAACTGAACAGAAGTACCTCCAAAAGTCGTTTTCTACTTTGACCATCCCAAATAATAACAAATCCCTCACTGTCCCCAGTGACAAATGTACCATAGCTGTAAAAACAAGGCAGCCGATCAATGCAAACTCTGCATGTGAAAACTTCTATTCAACTGACAAATTAACAAAGAAGGTAAGCACACCCTCACCGTGGATGGAATGCAAAGTCATTTACTGCAGCATGATGATGTCTCCCATCTACGCCTTTTGGACTGCACCTGAAAACATATCTGTTGAGGTATATGTAAGTTATAATCAAGGAATATCTACAGTAATTAGAAAGACTAACTCCACAATGAGACTGTGAGTATTAGTTATAGTTATCCATTCCTGGCAAATTGCAATATGCCAATGTTCAAGATCCAATGAATAATGTAGAGTCTTAAAGTACAAGAAATAATATGGATTGAAGATGAATGGGGTGGATGCACCAGCAAGAAAAATTTGCTCACAGGCTATAGAAGATGGCATGGAAAAGGGACAAGGAAATAGTGGGAACCAATCGACCCATGTATTCTTCTTACTGCCTGCTGCTGCATAAAGGTCATAACCTGTACATAATTTAACTTCCAGGAGAACCAACTCAAATTCGATGACATAAGAAAAAGACTCCTTTCCCTACTTTTTGGAGAAATAATACTTTAATAGAGGACACGAAAATTTTCTGCAAAACTAGAAAAGATTGCCAAAAAATAGTAAATTTTAAATTTCTAAAGTGTATTGTAAAACCAACCACAAACAGAGCCTCTGTTGTAGCTTTATGGGATTTGAATCCGATTGGAAATAATCGCTTTTCAAACTGAAATTTGGCTCTCCATCAGTTCATAAAGGTACAATTAAAAATAAAACAATATCATTTTCTGGAATATTTTTGTCTGGATTTTGAATTAACAGTGTAAAGTCTGAATCATTTTACTGTTTCCTACATTTCAGAAATAATTCACAAATTTTCCCCTTCCCCAATGTTCACTCATTTTATTGGTATCAATGTTCGAATCAGCAATATAAAAAAAATAAAAAATAATAATGCATTCCCATCTGTTAATTTAATGATAAAAATATCATATACATCAACATCCTATATATTGGCCTTGCTCTGAGGAGCACTCAGTGAAAGTGAAAAAGAAGATGTTCAGCAGATAGCTTAAAATAAACAAGAGTTATCAATCTTAGCCCTAATGATGACTAGATATCAAGACAACAGGAAACCAACCCCATTTCATGTTGAGCAGAACTGTCAAAATATCTTAGTGCAACACGTCCATCAACTGAACCAGTCACATATCCTGCAGAAGAGACAGTGAACAAGTAATAATCTTGATTTGTTAATTAAGAGCTATTCAAAAACATGTTAAAAATTTAAATATCAGAAAAATAGGTTCTTTTTCTATTTTTTCTGTTACAAAGTGAAGCTTAGCTGACTTAGTGCCAACATTGTTGAAAGTTGAAACACACCACAAGTCATATCATCAAGTTGCAGAAATTATCTAAATCATTATCAACCAAATGAGTAAAGAATCAAAGATCTGAAACAAATAAATTACCCAGAAACAGTAGCATTTCTATGCTCTGGCACAATAATGAATAACACAATAGAAATAATTCATTACGTCCAATTCATATTTATTTTAGGCATAAGCATAGATATTATGGCTCATTTATTTTTACATATTTGATATGGAATATTTAACTTTGGGTTTTTTTAATTCATATTTCAGAGGATTATTTAATAATTTCTTTATTTAGAGATTTATTTATATTTTGGAGTCTTTTATCATTATAAACAGGACAGGTTGTATTACAATTTACACAATTCAGTTAATCGAAGTTATACAATTTCCTCTCCTCTACTTATTTAATCTCTTCAAATTCTTTCATTATTTTCTCTTTTCCCCTCGAGAAAATCCTTCTTTTTTTAATTTCTTCCCTTATCATACAATGACACTATGTTTTTGTTTATAGAAAAGGAACCAAAGAATTAGGATCCTAGTGGACCCAGCCCATGAGATAGGACTAGTTTGGGCTCTTCTTATATTAGATGGAATAAAAGGATTTGATGTGGCAAGTTCCTCAGGGCCCAAGTCTTTTGGAATGCTGTTGAGAGCTTCAACATTTAGTATTAGAGCAGACTCCTTATCCCTTGTTTGAATTTTGAAAGGGGATCCTTAAAAAGGTCTATTTGGATTAGAGCATGAGGCATCCATGCCACCAAAGTAAAAGCTAACTAGAGAGAGGGCTGTCAAATATCTTGTCCAAGGAACCATACTAGTCTTTTAGGATCTTGGTGATCATACCACATGCATGATATGCAAGTTAGAGTTCATAGACTATTCCATTATATGATGGAAAATAAAGATTTGATCTAGCATATTCTTCAAAATTTGAGTCTTTTAGAATATTGGCTAGAGGCTTAACACAAAATTCTATTTACTTTAGTTAAATACCATTTCTGATATTTTGGAATTTATCCTCCTTATATGGAGCATTCATGTAACCACTATTTGGATTATCTAATTAGGCGAATGCTATGAATAAATAATTGACAAACATTTAATAAATTCTCACAACCTATAATAATGCAATGGCGGTGATGGGATCGTGACGCACGTCCAATTCGTACATATTCTAGGTGCAATCGTAGCAATTAGGGTTTCTTTATTTGATTAGGGATTTTTAAGATATTTTGGTGTTTTAATTGTTATATGTATTTTACGCATGTTTTGGGTTTTGCTTTCAAGTCTATAAATAGAATAGCTTGTATTAAAGTTGAGAGACTTGATTATTGAAATACATTAATTGCTTCTTTACTTGCCCTAATCTTTCCTAAATTCTTTCCTACTTCTCCCCTTTTTTCCCTTCTCCTCCCATTGATAAGTTTCTTCCTCTTTCGTTTAACTTCTTCCTACCTGTCCTGCATCAATTTGGTATCAGAACAAACCCTCGGATTCCTTTTTCACATCTCAAATCCCAATCCCACTATTCGCATCAAGCTGTCTACTATGCTTCGATTCACTATTCACGTCAAGGCTTCTACAATGATTTAATTTGTTGTTCCAGTCAATAGGGTCGACCCAGCCGACACCACCTACGGCAATCTCTTTCGAGTTCGGCAACTTACTACAGTACAAAGTCCAACAGACGCCACATCCCCCATTCTGGCACCTTCTATGTTAGCTTTCGTCGATTTCGAGGGCTCCCACTTTGATTCCAATGACGTACAGTGTCAGCCAGGCTCAACAGGCTCGTCAAAAGCCATTCCCATCGTTTTCGGCAAGCTATAGCGTCGGAACAAGGTTCCTAAAGTTGGATTCCAACATCTGATGGTGTCTCTACTTCAAATCCGGCAGCCTATCTCGTCGGAAACCTTATAACAGGGGTCAGAAACCCACCTTCGACGCCTCCTTCTCCATCTTCAACGACCTCCTAGCTTCGAAGCTCTCAGTCCGACAATTCCAGCGGCTGTCCCCTTCGATTCCAACAACTCCATCTTCGCCGACGATCTTCTGAGCTGTTGCAAACACCTGACCATTCGTCCGGCATCAACAGAAGTCGCGATCGGAGCTCTCCAATGGCTATCTTCTTTGATTCCGACGACTCCAGCGTCATCGGCCACCCTCTGTGTCGTTGAAAACGACCGACAATTCCTCGGACGTCAACATTAGCAGTCGTCAACAATTTGCAGTGGTGTCGAGAACCCATCTCCTGTTCATTTGTGCCCAGACGAAGACGAAATTGATTTAGAGAATTTTTCTGAGAGATTTACAAAGAGGTCCTCCCTGTATTTCTCTTTGAAACTAATTCCAAGGACTTTTCTAGCAAAGCCCTTTCAATTTCTGGAGTTACAGACTCCTAAAATTTTTTACAAGTCGGTGCATCTTAGGATATTGCAGAAAAGTCCTTGCCTTTCCAGCTTTCCAAACAATCCCTGCATTGCTGAAAATTACAAATAAGTTCATCTTTGAAAAAATTTCAGAAAAGTCTTTCTTTCAAAAATTGCAATTTGGTATACAAGTATTTGAGAAAGGGTTTTAGAGCTTCTTAAAAGGTACATTCCTTCCACTTAAGCTTAAATTAAACTTTTATCGGTCAGTTAAGTTAAGATCCCTTCTTTTATTCTGTTTGCTTTGGTGGGCATCTTTAAGTTAATTATTTGGTGTGAATTTTATAGTTGCATACATTTTTGTGTTGTGCATCCTGATTTACTTATATTGAGTCTAACATGGTTACCGATGCTAAACTTGCAAGTACAATTGAGAAGTTGTCTCAAACCTGTGGTCGCCTCAATGAAAAATATGATTCCCTAGCTCTAAATTGTGAGAACTTATCCATAGGACAAACTAACCTAACTACCCACTTCACTGAGTTTCAAACCCAATTTCAAATACAATTAGAAGCTCAAACTCAGTCTATACTCAAACATCTAGGCAAACGTCCTGTTGATGAGTCAGTGGTAGATTTTTCGGAACATAATATGGGTCAAACTTCTCCCAATGAGCATAATCAAAATCCCATAAGACCGCCCCACCAACATTGAGGTATTCTCCCTCCTCTAGGTACACTTAGGGGTCATCATCAGTTTGTGGGTCTTGGTAGAAAATTTTCAATTGAAAACCCAAGAGATTTTCGAAATATTAGAGAGACACATGGAACTGAACCTTGACAACAAAATAGGGCTCAATCATATGACTTCCCATGTCAGCCACAACAGAATATGGTAGTTGATCGTCGGCATGTCCTTAGGGATGATGATGTCACAAAAAAGGTCAAAATTGATGTATCTAGTTTTGATGGACGGTTTGATCCTGACACCTTCATAGATTGGATAACTGAATTGGAAAGATTCTGAATGGTACAACATGACAGATGCACAATACATCTGATTTGCAAAGATGAAGTTGATAGGATCTGCCTAACATTACTGGTTACGTGTAGAAAGGGATATAGAAGAGGGTAGAAAGGCACATATTACCACATGGGCTGAAATAAAAAATAAATAAAACTAAAATATGTGCCCTATTTTCACAAAGACCAACTAATGGACTAATGGATGAATTTAAGACAAGGAATCATGACTGTTACTGAGTATTATCAAAAATTTGATAATCTCTTCTTAGGATGTCAAATTAATCAAGACCGATAGGTGACACGTCTTAAATTCATTAATAGTCTTAAACTTGAATTGAAACGAGAACTGGTCTTGCATGCCCCATATAACCTCGAAGAGGTAGTTTATAAGACACTAGAACTGGAGAAGTATCAGAAGTCTCCACCCTTTAGGCGTATCACTTCCCAAGTTGGGAATATTCGAGCAACTAGATTTACATCCAAGTCAATGTCTAACCAAAGAGTGAGTTCATAAAGTAAAGGTAATAAAAACCCTGTTCAAAATTTTTCTAAGAATGCTAACTCCAATGTTGCATCCAGTTCACGACCTAGAATGTCTAAGGTTGAATTTTTTAAATGGCATGGCATGGGTCACACTACATCACATTGTCCGAATCATACTCTTATGATAGAGACTGAGAAAACTGAAGATTACAATGAGAGAGAAATAAATTGTGTTATTGATCCACTAGATAAACTTGATAATCTAGACTTAAGCATGAAAATCAGTATGATGTTCAGCATGTAAGTGTCGTGAGATGCATTTTGTCTACTTTTGATTTTAAAGATGATTGAAAGCATACCAGCAATTTTCATTCATTTTTTATGTGTGCTAACGCCATATGTAAGGTTGTTATTGATGGGGGTAGTTCCATGGATGTTGTATCAAAGGCTAGTGTAACCAGGATGAAACTGAAATATGAGGCCATCCTAAACCATATAGAGTGACATGGGTAGATAAGACAACACTACTTGTTCATGCAAGATGTTTGGTTCCAATTAAAATTGCGAACTATGAGGACCAAATATGGTGTGATGTTCTTTCGATGGATATGGCTCATATTTTGCTTAGTCGTCCTTAGTTATTTAATATGAATGTCATACACTATGGGAAATCAAACACATGTTTTCAGGCACAATAGAAAATCTATTCTTTTGAGACCAGCCAAACCATTAGTGAAAGAAAGACCTCAAAAGAAAATTTCTCCTATTGAACCCCCAGAGAAAAGGCCTTTGCATACTCTGGCTAAGCGAGAGTTTGAAAAAGAGAGTAGAGAGTCGAGTTTTGATGTTGGTAAAAAAGTCTAAGTCTTGTGTCTGTGTAGATGAGTCTGTTGTTCAGTCGTTAGAAGTTATAAATATTTTAAATGAATTTAGGGACGTGGCCCCTGAAGAATTACCAAATGAGTTATCACCTATGAGGGATATAAAACATGCTATTAACTTGGTTCTGGGATCACAATTGCCAAATTCACCACACTATCAAATGAATCCAAAGGAACGAGCTGAACTCAAACGATAAGTGAATGAGTTGATCCAGAAGGGTTTCATTTGTGAAAGCCTAAGTCCATGTGTCACCCCTGTTTTGTTGACTCTAAAGAAAGATGGATCTTAGAGAATGTGTATGGATAGTCAAGCCATAAACAAAATAACAGTCAAGTATAGATTTCCAATACCTCGATTGGATAATATGTTGGACAAATGACTGGCTCACAATAGTTCTCCAAAATCGATCTTTGAAGTGTATATCATCCAATCCGACTTAGAACTAGCGATGAGTGGAAGACTGCCTTTAAGACTCAAGATGGATTGTATGAATAGTTAGTAATGTCCTTTGGACTATCAAATGAACCTAGTACTTTCATGAGAGCGATGATGCAAATTTTACGGCCTTTCCTTGGGAAATTTTTGGTAGCTTATTTTAATGATATATTGATTTACAGTTATTCTAAGAAAGATCATATTGTCCATTTGCGACATGTTCTTGAAACACTTCATGGTGAAAAATTATATATAAATTTCAATAAGTGTTCTTTTATGCAAACCAGTGTCATCTTTCTAGGATTTATTGTTTCAGCTTACGATTTAACTATGGATCCTTCTAAGGTGAGTGCTATTCGAGATTGGCCCAAACCTAAATCCCTTCATGAGTTTCACAGTTTTCATGAGTTAGCTAGTTTTTATAGGCGTTTTATTAGAGATTTTAGTTCCATCATGGCTCCCATAACTGATTACATGAAAGGAAATGAGTTGCAATGGTCCAAGTCTGCATCTAAGGCATTTTCTGATATCAAAAGGAGAATGACTGAGGCACCTATATTACAACTTCATGATTTTTCAAAAGCCTTTGAGATTGCATGTGATGCTTCAGGAGCTGGTATTGGTGGTCAAGAGGGTCATCCCATTGCATATTTCGGTGAGAAACTTAATGAAGCTAAGCAAAGATATTTGAAATATGATAAAGAATTTTATGTTGCAATACAAGCACTGAGGTACTGACGACATATTACCTCAAGAGTTTGTACTTTATTCTGATTATCGAACTTTGAAATATCCGCAATCACAGCATAAAATTAATGTCAGACATGCTAAGTGGATAGAGTTTCTCCAGGAATATACATTTATTCTTAAGCATCGTACAGGTGTTGAGAACAAACCAGCAAATGCCCTCAGGCGTATAGTTGCAGTCCTTCAAACAATGAGCATCAATGTCATAGGTTTTGATAGGTTGAAGGATGAATATGTCACATGTCCAGAGTTTGGTATTATTTTTCAGGAGGTTGCAGGGTGGAAACCATCAGGGATATGTTGATTTTGTGGTTAAGGATGGTTTTTTGTTTAAAGATTCTAAGCTATATATTCCTAACACTTCATAGCGTGAATTTTTGATTTGACAATTACATGCAGGAGGCATTGCAGGACATTTTAGTAGGGATAAGACAATAACTCTAGTTGAAAATAGATTTTATTAGCCCTCTTTGAAACGGGATGTTGCTAGAGTTGTATCTATGTGTCGAACATGTCAGCTAACAAAAACAAAGAAAAGAAACGCAGGATTGTATACACCATTACCTGTTCCACACGCTCCTTGGCAAGATATTAGCGTGGATTTTATCCTTGGTTTGCCTAAGACTCCTAGAGGATTTGATTCTATTTTAGTGGTGGTGGATTGATTCTCAAAGATGGCTAACTTTCTACCATGTCAAAAGACTACTGATGCCTCATATGTGGCAAAATTATTTTTCAAGGAGATTATCAAACTGCATGGATTGTCATCTACTATTGTGTCTGATAGGAATGTCCGTTTTATAAGCTATTTCTGGAAGACTTTGTGGAAACTTTCTGGGACTAAACTAAAATTTCTACTTTTCACCAACAAATCGATGGTCAAAACGAGGTTGTTAACCGAAGTTTGTGAGACTTAGATATTTGGTAGGTGAGAACTTAGGTACTTAGGATTCAGTTTTATCTATTGCAGAGTTTGTCTATAATAATTCTGTTAATAGATCCACAGGAAAGTCCCCATTTGAGATTATCCAAGGTTTTGCTCCTCATACTTCTATTGATCTTGTACCATTGTCACCTGATACTCGTATTTCTGCTTCTACTAACACATTTTCACAGCACATTCATGATGTTCATGCCACTGTATGAAGGAAAATTACACTAAGTAATGAAACTTATAACCTTGCTATTGA
Source organism: Pouteria campechiana (assembly GCA_036873735.1). Lineage (NCBI taxonomy): Eukaryota > Viridiplantae > Streptophyta > Magnoliopsida > Ericales > Sapotaceae > Pouteria > Pouteria campechiana. The sequence continues at coordinate 106,810 of JAYJMB010068470.1, forward strand.
TTTACACCGTAAGCATCATGAATTTAATGAGGGTAACTATGTTATGGTTCGTACGCGACCTGAGAGATTTCCTAAAAATTCTTTTAAAAAGTTGCATGCATGAGCCAATGATCCTTTTCGTATTTTACGATAATTAGAATCAAATGCATATATTCTTGACTTGCCTCCAAATTTAGGGATTAGTTCAACTTTCAATGTAGAGGATTTGTCTCCTTACAGAGGCATCTTCAAGCCTCCTCTTTTACCTACAGGGGGGGTACCAAACCAAGGAGATTCTTCAACTTTGGAATTTGTTCCAGTTCTACCACGATTACAATTTATAACTACAGATCAGGTTCAGAGTGTACTCAAAGATTAGATCGTAACTTCTTCTTCAGGCAGACTACATAGGTATCTTGCGAAGTGAAGAAACAAGCCTGACACTGATACTATATGGATGCCCGAAGAGGAGCTTCAAGCATTGGACCCAGATTTACTTGATCAGTATCATCATACGAACTCTCCAGTTGAGCATTCTTTCAAGCAGGAGAGAAGTGATGGAGATCGTGATGCATGCCCAATTCATACATATTCTAGACACAATCGTAGCAATTAGGATTTCTTTATTTGATTAGGGATTTTGGGGGTATTTTGGTGTTTTAGTTGTTATGCGTATTTTAAGCATGTTTCGGGTTTTGCTTTCAAGTATATAAATAAAGTAGGTTGTATTAGAGTTGAGAGACTTGATTATTGAAATACAGTGATTACTTCTTTGCTTGCCCTAATACTCCGTAAATTCTTCCCTACTTCTCCCCTTTCTTCCCTTCTCTTCCCCTTGAAAGGTTTCTTCCTCTTTCTTCTAACTTCTTCTCACCTATCCTTCATCAGGCGGTTATGAAATGTCTCTTTTAGAGTAAAATATGCATCCAAAATAGTCAAGTGACTTAGACAATCTTGTTGTCAAACATAGTGCTTGATGTAGGTTCCTATGAAAGCCTACAACTATGTTATTCAATGTACAATGAAAGAACCTAGACTTTACAACATTAGTGAAATAATGATATTGAATGCATAGTGGGATAGATAAGTGGATATATATATAGAGAGAGAGAGAGAGAAGAATCCAAAGACTTGTAATATACCTTGACAATTAGGAAAAGAACTGATGCATGTTATTTGATGATCAGCAGATGCGATGCTTTGAAGGGATGTTTTCAAGTTTCTCAAGTCATACAAGTTTATAGTCTTTCTTGTGGCAACTAGTAAACGCAAACCACATAGCGATATGGATTCCACCTCTGCATCTACCACTATTGAATGTCCAGCTTTGTCATTTGCCATATGCATATCCCATAACATTATTGTTCTGTCCAGGCCTGCAGTTATTACTTGCCCTGCAAAGAAAAAGGAATTAGAGAAGGAAAAACATAATTAGAACCAACAAATTGTAGAGAGAATCACTTACTTTAGGAAGAACAATTATGCACGGTTTAAGCACTTAAACTATTTTTCCAAATATATTTTACAGAGAAAAACTAAAATAATTGGCATTTCAATTTTAGGAGGAACAATGTAAATTCACTACCAGGTTATGTGCAAGAAATGATTTGTCAATGTGAGCATGCCAGCACATGAGCATGTTAGTATGCATAGTCAAATATTCTGATCTATTCTCCATGCTATGGCCCCATCTAAGTCTCTAATTGGGATGATCATTGACATCTCAAGATTCTCAACTAGTGGTCACAATATTTATCATAACGTATGTCAGATGGATCATTGATGTAAGATTGTATCATAACTTATAAGAGTTTTTAAAGCTAAAACGCCATGAATGAATTAGATTAAAATTAGGAAGCATATCAATAATCCATCTCTCATCAATATGAACTATCAAAAGTAACATATCACAACACCTTGAAAAGAAAGCCTATAAGTTTTTCTCTTTCATCTTTTTTCCCTATATATATATATATATGGTAGTGATCTTATGCACATAAGATACTTTATACATAAGGCCTTTCATTCAACTTGGTCGGTGAAAGTCCAATCCAACCACCGCTATCACTTCCAATTTCAAGGAAAGCAACATGGCATTAAACGGACTGCCCAGATCTGTGATATGGACAGACCATATTCCAGTCCACTGATTCTTGCAGAAGCTCACGGTTTCGTGGCTGGATGCATGCCAAACCAATATATATAATATTAACGAACATTTTTTTATAAGTCCAAGAGCTATGGAAATTATATAATATTAATAAGGATAATTTAAAATAAACATAAACTTAATAAGAAAAAAAATCCCATTGGTTGCTCACAGCTTACCCATTAAAAAAAAAAAAAACTTATAAGCCTCTTTTATATATTCCCTCATAAGCAACTTATTTTTTGATACTTCTTATTTTGAGTAAACAAATTAAAACCTTATAGAGATCAAATAAGCTAAGCGGTCAAATTTTTTCTTTAAAAAGAGAGAGAGAGAGAGAGAGACAGAGGGAAGCACCCCTGCAACACTGCTCTGTTACCTTCATAGTCAATTCCTTTTGAGCATTTTATAAATTAAGCTCTCTAAGTTTACTACATTATAAATTAGTTCATCTAATTTTTAATTTTGCAAATTAAATTCGGTAACTTTTCATCTTGTTCATATGAAACCTTCAAATTAAAATAAACAAAGCTATGTTAAGCAAATTTCCTTCGACTAAACTGCCAACCAAAATGTTTCTTCCAAAGTCAAAGTCAAAATCCTCAGAAGAAGATTTGTTTCCCTCCATTTCCTGATTATTCGTGCAGGACCACTAAAGGTAGAAAAAAAAACTCTAGAAACATCGTTTTCTTCGGCATTTGGTTCTGCTTGATCAGTGTTTGTATTTTTTTTAATTATTTCTAGGTGTTCTTAAAAGTTTATGCGTACAACATTTCGTTCAATGTTTGGTTTTTTTTTTTTTTTAAACATCACTGGTTGTTTTTTTTTTAAATATTATTTTCTTGTATCATAACTTTGTTGATTTTTTTTCACTCATAAAACAAATTCAAAAACTCTTTAAGGAAGTGCATGCTCCAAAAGACCATGGCGTATCTTACAGTAGATCATGTACTAGTTGTGCCATGGAAAAAAACTCAAAAAATATAATCCCTACTAAACATAGCACGCGCGTACAGATTTTAGGTATGCGATGATGTCTAATTTCTTATACATTAGGCAGCATGAATTAAAATGAATAATAGATTCCAACTGAATTAAAATGAGCCGCTGATCAATGCTTCAAATTGATCAAACCACCCACCCCAAGATTAGTGTTAAACCCTTCTCCATATGAGAAACTCTGGATCAAGGCAACGCCTCAACAGCATCGATTTAACAAGGATGTTTAAGATGTTGACTTTGGCTTTTGAAAGATGCCTGATCTACTATTAATAAAGCCAAATTTGGTCATCTAGTGGTCCATCTTAGCCATCCAATTTTTGGGGGATGACTAATATGACCTAATTAAATGTCCAATTTGCTCTTTGGGTGTTAATTATATGATCATCTAAAGGGCAATTCGAGTCATCTGTATTAATGGTGTGTTGCAGTTTTAAAACCAAATACCTACTCGACCAACAGCAGTGTATGGCTTGGAGTGTTTTAGTTTTAAAAAAACACAAACACCTACTCAGTCGGCTAACAACAGTATTTGAAAAAAACAAAAAAACAAACACCGACAGGGCAAAAGGCCGTGCGCATAAAGTTTCTTATGGTCATATGCACATTATATATATATATAGCGAGAGAGAGAGAGAGAGAATGTGGTAGAATATACATACACATATCATAGTTACTAGAAATGTTGAGATAAATTTCCATAATACTAATTGTAATTGTAGATGTTGCTCAAAATGTTGAGATAAATATTTTTGCACTACTTATGATATTGCCAATAATTACTGCTAATCAATGGTTAAGATAACTTATTACCAGTAAATTCATTTAAAACTTTTACTAAAATACAAAAAAAAAATCATCAATTCAGTTAATTCTAGTTTTCTTTTCATTTATAGTAGATAAAATTCCCCCAATCCCATCAAAAGAAAGAAAGAAAAGCAACTTCATGTCCGACTTGTTGGTCTCGGTAGGATAGGCTTGAACCCAAGAGGGGGGGGTGAATTGGGTTTTATAAAATTTACTTCTTTTAACCCCTATTTGATCAAATCTCTCTCTTTCTTTTATGTTGACGTGCTAATCAAAATGAAGCAATGGATAAAACACGTAAGAATATAGAAGAAAGATCAAGTACAGATAGCACACACAACTTATAGTGGTTTAGGCGCTCTCTTGGCAACTACTACAATCTTTGAGTCAGCCTTACTTATTGCACTCAGGTTCCACTAATCTTTTGTGGAATCACACTTGGTTTTCCTGAGCTAACCAAGAACTCATACACTGGTTTTACCCAGCTCACCAAAAACACACTATCTTGGTTTTTACGAGCTCGCCAATAACTCTAACAATGTTGGTTTTCACAAGCTTACCAACAATTTTAACAATGTTGGTTTTTACAAACTCACCAACAACTTTAACCCTGGTTTTTAAGCTAACCAGCAACTTCTACAAATGAAATAAATGAAATAAGAATTTACACTTTTTGACGTATTTCTTATTGAGCGCTAAGGAAGATCATAAATGCAGTTCTTCTTGGTGCAGAAGCACTTCCCTTATATTGTTGAGAGATTGGCCTTGAAGGAGATTAGAGAATGAAAGCTCTTTTAGAATATGGAATTGGTAAATCTTGGCCTTAGGATTTGCAAGATGATTTCTCTCTTTTTCTTGTTTGTATTTTCTCTTTTTTAACTCTCTATCTTGTTATTAAAACATCCCTTAAGTACTCCTTAAATAGATTTTAAAAACTTGATCGTTGGATAAGGAGCTTAGAATTTTTGTTACTTGCAACATTCGAATTTTCAACCATTGGGCACCGTCAGGCGGAATGGCAGGCGCCTGGGCCAAGCGGCTGTGTGCCAGGCAATATGCTAAGTGGTTAGGCCAAGCTGCTGTGGTCGATTCTCTGGCTTTTCTTCTAAGTGTAACTTGTCGCCTCTTGGCAGTTGCGAACTTTGCCAAGCGGTTTGCCTTCTAGTGCTTCATTTCTTGATTCATCCGACTGTCCATTGCCAAGCGGTATGCCAGGCGGTTGCTCCAAGCAGTTGGCATTCTCCAATTGTGTTTTTGCATTCTGCTATTTTTTGAAACTTTGACATCTCTTATTTTAAATCAAAATGCATTTGTCACATGTAGTATACATGAAGTATGAATAGGATATTTGATTCATACTATATAAGGGATGTGTGTATTAAGTACATTTTCATTTATTTGTTCATACACCCATGATTTCATTAAAGCTCATGTATATACTATGTCAAAGTTATACCGAAATAATTGTTCAATTATGAATATCCAAAAAATTAATTTCCATAAGTTGTAGATCATGGATAGCTAAACTGAATTTGTGCTTTGAGAAAGATGAGTTCACTTAAGCATGTTATTGTTCTTTTATCTACAAATGATATTTTCATGTTTTTCTATTTATAAAGACATGCCTAATTAATTATACATATGTTTCCTTGAAAGAATAACTATACTATACTTAAGCATGTTATTATACATGTTTTTGAAAGAAGGATTATGATAATTTGTTCTTATAGCATATCATTTGAAATCATAGCAAAGTATGCGTGTAAGCTTGCTGTTGGAAGTTGTGGGGTATTCATTAGAATAACTATACTTTCTTCTGAAGTAATTTATAGTTGGATAAATAGATTGGAAGATTGGTTTCAAAGATTCTGAAACATATCAAGTATGAACTTCAGAGCTTCTGAAGCAATTCTTCAAAGTTTATGACATGACTTCAGAGGAGTTAACTGAATGCTGTTATTTCAGAGGTTAAAAAGTTGTATTGGGTGCTAGCTTCAGAGTTTTCTGATCCTTAAGAATTAAAGAGTTGTTTCAGAGTTTCTAAAACTACTTTAAGTACAAGCCTTATAATTTCTCATTAGGACTTCTGAGGATGCAGAAATAACTTCTGAAATACCATTTAAAGTTTCTGAAATACTTTAAGAGTGTTCTAATGGTATACATGAGTAATTCAGATACAATTTTTAGGCAATGTTTTACTTTTGATAATCATGTGATCATTATCATTATAAACTAATTAATTTATGCACATGGATCAACATGAATTGTATATATTAGGCACATGTATAGTTCTATTTCTTGTTTACCAATATTAGCAATACCATTAGCATAATGCAAATCTAGATAAGTTTTGTTGTCATCAAAATCATCTGTAATACATGTGTAGATCGTCATTACAATACATGTATGACTCAACACGACCGCCACATTTTTGCACATTTTCACCCATTTTGCCCAAAGATCCCACCCATAAACCTCACAATTCAATCTTTCATACCTCCAAATTTCATCATATCAAAGATTTGAAGAAGAAACATGATATTTTTTGCCTTGCAAACATCAAATCAAGGTGGATCTTCTCAAAATAATAATAAGGTGGATCCATATGTTTACAAGCTAATCTAATGAAAAATTTAAGAAATCATAACCAAATCAAAGGATTTACGAGTTTTTGCTCAATTTAAAGAAGTTCACGAAATTAGTAAATCCAATCCAAATTAGTCAAATTCATTAAATCAAACAGAATGTGTATCTTATATTTAGTATTAATCTATGAGATGAGCTTAGAGGTGGAATGCGGCCCGAACTTCACCATACAACCAATTTTGGTAGGCTTAGTGATGTAGAATGAAAAGAGAAGAATTTGAGAAGTAATATTGTATATGCATTAGGCAATTAGTCAATGGTAGTATATTAAGCATGCAATATGACTCACTATGTATAGGAGATAAAAGTTTAACAGAAATAAAATCCCAATCCTAATGAAACGTGGATAAATAAAAACTCTAAATAGAATAATAAGGACAATGATCTAAACTGTCCATTAAGGAACCATATGAAAACATTTAGTGTAACACTCCAAACCCAGCCAATGTGAAGTATTGTCCAATTTGGACCTACAAAATTCCGCTAGCACTAAGAGGTTCAAGATTTTGGGCTAGAAAGTTGGCCTAAAGAGACAAAACCATGTGAGCTCTTAGTGTCAATGGATTCTAGCAAGCCCAAATTAGACAAAACTTCACATTAGCTAGGACTGAGTTATTACACTTAGTCTTTGAGGACATAGCCTTAGCCTAAGATTGATAAAAATGGTATACAAAATTGGTATAACTAACCATACTTAATAGAAAAATGACATTAGGGCTTTGCCATGACATACAATTGAGCTTTAATAAATAACTTTTTTTTCCTAAAAAGAAATGAACACTTGATAACCTTTCGTATTCTAGCCAAATAAATTTCTTCTTTCTTATGGGCTAGATCAATCATTACACAAGGATAGTAAGGTTAAACATATGAAAGTTTAACCACGCAATATGGGTTATTAATAATGGAATATCTAGAAGGAATATAGAACTAACATAACTTCTAAAATTAAATAGTAAATTTTGATGGGAAATAACAAAGAACATTTTAACAAAAAAAAATTATCCAAGTGAAATGGAATAATGTAAAAGACATTAACATAGAATCATTGCGAAATGTGATGGCAAAATGCATTAGAAAAACAGGAAAAAAGTGTTTTAGGATTATATAAAAATAATATGCACTTATATAAGAAAACCTACAGGTAAAATGAATATGTCTATAAGGCTATCAATGACAAATAAATAAAATTTATAAAATATCAGAACAATGAAAATGATGAAAATGAAATAAATTTACTACAATCCAAGCAATCAAAAATTATACGAGGATAGTCATAACTGAAGCTAAACATTAGACTTATAATAATCTTTATAATGGAATAGAGATTAAACATGGTGAAAATATATTCAAATTGTTTAAATTAACCAAAAAAAGATATAAAAATTTAGCACATGCTTAGATAGTCTTTTATTCTAAAAGTAGAATTAATAAATAACAGAATATGGGGAAGCAAAATTAAATAGTTTGATCATGTGAAACAAAGACTAAAAGTTGCAGCATTTTAGGAAGAAAGAATTTATCAAACTAGAAGGTGGTGCTAGACAAGTAGGGCGAAAAGGAAAGAAAGAGGAAAGATCCTCTAAAGGGATCAAAAGAGAAGAAAGGGAAAGAGTATAGAAGAATTTAGGAAGAAACATTAGGGCAAATAGAAGCAATAATAACTTCAATCACAAAGTGTTAACTAACCTTAATACAAACTACCTTATTTATAGACTCAAAGCCCTAAAATTTGCTTAACAATTGTATAACAAATAAAATCTCGAATAAAATACAAAAATAGTAATCTAAATAAGCCATAATATTTCTAAAGTTCCTAATAAAATTAATCAAGCCCTAATTTCTACGATTGCGCCTAGAATAGGTATGAACTAAGCGCATATCATGATCTCCATTAATTCTCTCTGACTTGGAAAAACTTTCCAATGAAGAGTTAGCACGATGATATTGCTTAAGTAAATTTGAATTAAACGTCTAAAGCGTCTCTTCAGATATCTATGTAGCATCAGTATCGAGTTTATTCCTCAACTTAACAAAATACCCATGAAGTCTGCCTAAAAAAGAAGTAATGATCCTATCCTGGAGAATACACTCAACCTGATTTATAGGTGCAGACTATGTTCGTATAGAATTGGAACAAAATCAGATGTTGAAGAAATCCCTTGGTTTGGTATTCTTGCAAGTGAAAGAGGAGGCTTTCCTATGTAAACAAACAAATCCTCCATATTAAAGTTGAACTAATATTAATATATCCAACTAAGTCAAGAATAAATGCATTCAACCCTAATTTTCATAAGATACAAAAAGGGTCATTAGCTCATGCATGAAACTTTTAAAAGATTTTTAGGAAATCTTTTAGGTCGCATACGAACCATAACATAATCACCTTCATTAAATTCATAATGCCTACAGTATATATCAGTTGCAAGCTTATAAATGTCATTACTTAATAGAATTTTCTTTCTTATAATAGCATAAACATCATGAGTATATCGTGCAAATGAATTAGCATAAGCAGAAAAATGAATATCAATTGGTAAAGGCACAAGATCAATGGGGCATGAGGAGCAAAACCTTGAATGATCTCAAATGAGGACTTGCCTGTTGATATGTTGATTGAATTGTTATAGGCAAACTCAGTAACAAACAAAACTAAGTTCCAAGTACCTAAATACTCACTAATTAAATACCTAAGTAAATCTCCCAAATTTCAATTAACAACATTTGTTTGACCATTAATTCGTTGGCAAATGGTAGTAGAAAATTTTAGTTTATTACCAAAAAATTCTACAAAGCTTTCAAAAAATAACTCATAAAACGAACATTCCTTATAGACATAATAGTAGATGGTAATTCATGTTGTCTAACAATCTCCTTAAAAAATAATTTTGCTACATAAGATGCATCAACGATCTTTTGACATGGTAAAAAATGAGTCATCTTTGAAAATCAATCTATCATAACTAAAATAAAATCAAACCCTCTGGGAGTCCTAGGCAAATCAAGAATGAAATCGATGTTAATGTCTTTCCAAGGAATGTATGAAACAAATAATGGTGTGTACAACTTTAGATTTCTTTTATTTGCCTTTGTTAGCTGATAAGTCTGACACAAATGCAACCCTAGCAATATCTCATTTCAATGATTGCTAATAAAACCAATCTTCAACTAAAGTTATTGTCTTGCCTTTACCAAAATGTCTCGCAATGCTTCCAACATTAATTCTCAAATCAAAAAATCACGCAATTTGCATAGTCTTGAAGATTTCCATTTTGCACCTAATGAAAAATGATGTAAAATTCTGGATACCTTACATACTCATCTTTCAACCTATCAAACCCTGCGACATTGACACTCATAGTTTGAAGGATTACAACCATAAGACTGAAAAAGCATCTGCTGGCTTGTTCTCAACACCTGCACGGTGCTTAAGAACAAAAGCATATTCCTGGAAAAACTCAATCCACTTAGCATGTTTAGCACTAAGCTTACGCTGCGATTGCAAATATTTCAAAGCTTGATAGTCAGAGTAAAGTACAAACTTTTGAGGTAACAAATAATGCCTCCAATACTTTAATGCTTATACTACAGCATCAATATTTTTTACCATATGCTGAATGTCTTTGCTTAGCTTGATTAAGATTCTCATTGAAATATGCAATGATGACCCTCTTGACTAAAAACACCTCTAATACCAACTTTGAAGCATCACATGCAACCTCAAAACTTTTGAAAAATCAAAAAGTTATAATACAATTGCCTCAGTCATTCTCTTTTTGACCTCAAAAAATGCTTTAGATGCAAATTCGGACTCTTAAAATTCATTTCCTTTTATGCAGTTAGTTATAGGAGCCATAATAGAACTGAAACCTCTAATGAAACACTTATAGAAACTAGCTAACCCATGAAAGCTAAAAATCTCATGAAGGAACTTAGGTTCAAGCCAGTCTCAAATAACACTCACCTTAAAAGAATCCATTGCTAAACCATAAGCTAATATAACAAATCCCAGAAAGATTACATCAGTTTACATAGAATAACACTCGTTAAGATTAACATACAATTTCTCAATTCGAAGTGTTTCAAGAACTTATTTCAAATGATCATGATAATCTTTCTTAGAATGGCTATAAATCAAGATATCATCAAAATAAACTACTAAAAATAAGTTTGTAGAATCTAAGTTATAGTTTCAATGAAAATACTAGATACATTTGACAATACAAAAGGCATCACCAACCATTTATATAACTCATCTTGAGTCTTAAAAATAGTCTTCCATTCATCTCCAATTTTAATTCTGATTTGATGATATCCATTTTGAAAATCATTTTTGAATAACATTGTAAGCTAACCATTTGGTCCAACATATCGTCCAGTTTAGATACTGGAAATTTGTACTTAACCGTTATCTTATTTATAACTTGGCTGTCTACACACATTCTCTAAGACGCATCTTTCTTTGAAGTTAATAAAGCAGGTCAAGCACATAGACTTAGGCTTTTAAGAATAAAACCCTTGTTAATCAACTCATCTATTTGCCTTTTGAGTTCAATTTGTTCCTTGGGATTCATTCGATAATATGGTAAATTTGGCAATAATAATCCCAAAACTAAATTAATAACATGCTCTATATCCCTCATTGGTAGTAACTCATTGAGTAGCTCTTCATGGGCCACATCCTTAAATTCTTTCAACGATTTATAACTTCAGATAACTGAAAAATAGACTCCTCTAAATTAAAATTAAACTCAAATTTTCTAAGCAACATCAATATTAAACCAGACTCTTTACCTTCCTTTTCAAATTCTCTTTTAACCAAAATGTGCAAAAGTCTTTTCTCCTGGGTTCAATTGGAGAAATTTGCTTTGGGATCTCTCTCTTACTAATGGTTTAGCTGGTCTTAGAAGAGTAAATTTTTCATTGTTTTTGAAAAGTTTGCATTTGATTTTCCTTAGTGTATGACATTCATATCAAATAACTAAGGAAGACCAAGTAAAATATGAACCAGTGTTTATAATATCGAAATTTTCAGTGAAACTCATCAAAAATTTCAATTTTGCAAATTGGCAAAATGGTTTCGCTACTAAACAGTGACAGTTTCCCCCTTTAGGCAAGATTTTCGAAATTTAGGTGAAATATCGACGAAATTTCACCAAAATCCCAAATTTCTCACCGAAATCTTGTTGGTATGGTGAAATCTCAGTGAATAGTAACGAAAAAAATGAAATAAAAAGGGAAAAACCCTACACCACGCTCCATCACTTTGCAAAACCCATATCTGCCTCCCAAATAAGTATTTTCGAAATACCTAGTGTTGATTCTCTAAGAAAAAAACGAGATTTAGGCTTTGAAATCTACCTTCGGACGTTGGCAGCTACATCTCCCTCTTCCATTTCAGCGATTTTTGAACCTACACTATTTTTTTAGTCGAAATCACAAATGGAGTTTTTGAAATCAAGATTCAAGCTCACTTACATGGATTCCAAAGTGTAACACCTGATGGTGTTAATTTTGAGTAATTACATGTTTAATCACACTATAGTGTTATTGAGTGTTAAAAATGAAGAAAAAATTTATATTTAATTTATATTTTGAGCATA
>JAYJMB010068471.1:0-69635 GCA_036873735.1 Pouteria campechiana
ATTTAGGAATCAAATAGGTGCAAAAGATGAAGTATTAGGAGAATAAAATATGACATTTTGCATTCTCATCAATTACACTGAATATGTATTACTTAGTTGGTTGAATGAATTTAAGTGTGAAATGATGTAGATTGAAATGACTCTAATTTTTGCACATGCACAAAGGAAAAGGCCCAGGTTGAAAACTAAAGATATATGTGATATCTTGATAGTTTCCTCTTAAATATGCCTATTTTATTAAGGTTTTTAACTAATGACCTAGATCGATGTTCTTTGTGTCCTTTGTGAGTTTTTGTGTTTCTATTTTGCTCGAGGATGAGCAAATAAGTAAGTTTAGGGGTATTTGATAAGTGAATTTCATTCACTTACATTATATATGTTCAAGCTTAGTTATTCTTGAATCCTTGTTACTTTTAGATGAATTTCATATTTATTTGATACATTTTCTAGGTGTTTGGAAAATTAGAAAATAAGAGAAAATGAAAGGAAAAGGTGAAGCTCAAAGATTGGAAAAGAAGAGAATTGGTAAAGGAGCATCAAAACAAGGCAATTTGGAGACAACATTTTCTAAGCCGCAGCCTAGAAAGCCAAGCCATGGCATGAGAGCTCGTGTGTCCATTCCATGTAGACAAAAAGTTCTAAGCTGCACCGTGAAGGACGTTAAAGGCACCACACTTACATTCAACAAATTCCAAGTCACAGTGCCAACACCATCCGGGTTTTCTGCCCATTTTTCTGCTACTTTGTTGCCTAGTTTTTAAGGCAATGAGAGAGGTTGGAAAGGCATCTTTTCTACATTCGTTCTAGGGTTTTTGCTAAGGGTTCTTTTGGGTGGAACTTTGGTTTTCCTTGTGGAGAAGAAGGGAGATTTCAAGTGAGTAAGAGGAAGAAAAGAGAATGTTCTACATTGTGATGATCCTATCTAAGAGAGTTATTTTGATTTCCATTATGAACTAAATCTCTCTTTCTAGGGTAAAGATGTAACCCCATTTAATTCTCTTTGTTATGTAGATTGTTGGTTATTAATGACTATATAATATTGTTTCATTCATTGTGTTATTTGTAATGATTTGATTCATTTTATTGCTTAATCACCAATATCATGAGTTAGATTGATTATCTAAGCATGGTTAAGGTAGACACCATATGCTAAATCATGAGCTCCTTGAATGAAAAGGATAGATGGTTAAGGTACACACCATATGCTAAACCATCTTATTTTGATTCATTATGTTCATGACCTTAATGGGTTTTCACCTCAATTATTCTATACACTATAGGTAATTAGAACGAGCAAAAATACTTAATTTAAACCCACATGCTTAATGATAATGATCATACATTTGAAAGAACAAATCCAAGATAAGCATTGAATCCAACATTCCACTATTGAAGGTGGTCATTTAGTGGCAAAATTAAATCCCTAAACCCTTGCATCTTGTTAATCTCCCTATATTATTATTAGTCATTGATTTTTACCATTTCATTCAATTTATACAGTTCCATCTAACATTACACCATATTCATTTAGTTCTGAATATATTCTTTTTAAGGATAGTGTAGTTAAATAACTAAAACTAGTTAAATCGGTTTGGTCATTCTCTGTGGAGTCAACTATTGCATTGCACACTATATTGCTGTACATTCGTGCATTTGCAAGGAATTATAATTTGAACCATTAGTAGCTTATGCTTTTTGCGTCCGACTCGAACTGACTTCGTCTGAAATGCTTAAGCACATCTGAAGTATGTTTTTTGGAATGTCTAAAATAGTGTGAATGACTTAGTTGCACATCTTTGAACTTTAGTACTTCTAATATTAGCTTGGGAACATGCACGTTTGAAGCTTGCTTTCATAACGTCTGAATTTTGGGACTTAGTCATTTTTGAACTTTTATAATTTTAGACTTTATGATGCATTTGAGGCATATTTTAGCACATCTAAAGTAAGTTCTTTATAACGTCTGAAATGGCGTTAACTTTCCAACATCACAACTTCATGCTTCAGCACATCTGAACTTGGCTTCGTAACATCTAAAATGGTGTGCTATCCTTTTGAAGCATATTTTGAAACTATTTTTTGCATCTAAACCATGGCATCTGACTTTATTTACTTAATCATAGTGCTTCACCATGTCTAGAGCACTTTTGAAGTGACTTTTAAGCTTGTTTGATGCGAAACATATCCTTCAACTGTAGTTTGGCCTTGGAAGCTTCGTTCATACATTTGAAACACTTCAGGAGTAGTTCCAGACTTAGATCATGTGTCTATATTCTTTATTCTTAAGACACACTAAACTTCTTTGTATCCTGAGTTTGTTCCTCTTGATTTTAGATGTGTCCTTGTATGTCTGAAATTATCTTTTAAGTTCAGGGTCATTCTTTCTTAAGCATTTACGTTTTCTTCCTTTGAATATAGATTCGTGGATCTAGTCTTTGATATAAACTTAAATGCACTATCTACTCTTCTAAAGTTACTTCTCTAAATATGATTTATACATGTATCATTGTACACTTGGGAATGGAACTATCAATACCTTAACCATTCACTCATATGTTTTTGCTCATCATCAAAATCAAGCCAAGTAAAGGAGGTTTTGATTAAAATTCTCCCCTTTTTCAATGATGACAAAATATTTGAGTGAATTACCTTTCAAAAAGATAGAACATGTATAGCACATAATGGGAACTAAAATATTTTACTCAAAACACATAGCTCCCCCTTACTATGTATATCTCTAAAGTTATTCTAATAACTCCCCCTAAATGAATGCACTACTTTAACTAACTGCTATTATTTCTCCTATATCTCCCCCTTCTTGTCATAATCAAAAAGGCATAAGATGGAAAGGAGATGAACATGAACAAGAAGATGCAAAATATAGAGAACACATAATCACGACACATAAAAATTTCTTTTCATTGAATTACATTCCATTATAAAAAGATTTACAAAGAGAACAAAGATAAGTGCAACACGTTATAGGGTTGTGGGTGGAGGCTTGGATGAGTGGAAAATGGTTAGGGTCTACAAAGGTTGGTCTGGGATGAAGAACGCAGAAGGATGAGTAGGAGGTGGAGGTTTAGGATGGATGGATGGTGCAATTGTTGCTGCTCTCTTCTTTTACATTATCTTCTTCTACTCTAGCCTTCTGCTCTCTTCTTCCTAATCTTTGTGGCCCACTTGTGTGAGGGCTGACTAGAATTCAAGGGTGGTGTAGATCAAAAATATGAGGGCCAATTGGAGTTCAAGGCCAACTTAAGTTCAAGGCTATTAAGATTGCATAAATAACATTCCCTTTTCCTCCAACTTCAATGCTTTCTGGTTCTAAGAATGTAATAGATCTTGTGGATGCCCATTCGGTCTTTTGATCTTTGGCTTTAGGTATACTAAGAACTTCTTTAATCCCTTCAGAAGACTTATCATCTATCTGTGATAACTCAAGGACTTCATTGTCCATTATGCTTCCCTTTAATGTGCTTAGCTCTTTAGATTTTCCTCTTCTTCTGCTTTTGCTCCCTAATTCATATCTCACTGACTTGCTATCTTCCTTCATCATCACATAGGTTTGGGGTTTGAATAAGGAAGATATAGAGGTTTTGGATGAATTTTTGAGGAAGGAAAATGAATGCTTGCTGAAAATAGTGAAGGGATACAAGTTCCAATGAATGATATTTAATTTCAATGGGAAAAAGAGGCATCATCTCAAAAATGACATTTCAGACATAAGGAAAGGAAGTCTCAAATTGTCTGAAATAAAGGTTTTAGGATTTTAGCAAGAAAAAGGGTTTCAAACATTAGATAGAATTTCAGACAATCTGAAGTTATAACTTCAAGCGATTAGAGTTGTGTTTCAGTATGTCTGCAATGGAATAGTGTTCGAGCTTCAAATGTTATGAAGTGCAGTTTCATAATGTCTAAAGATAAGAAGAGTTTCAAAAGATGAAACTTAAGTGTGGAAGACTTCTGAAACACTTGGAAAAAGTCTGAGATATCATCCTAAAGAATCTAAACATGAATTTAAACCATGATGATGATTATAGAAGGTCTAACTAGGATTGGAATACCTATTCTCGACCTTAACAAGTTTCCCAAACAAGGTTGGCTTATGCCATGGGACTATAATGATCTTAATGATTAATTTCATTCTATACAGCACAACATTTAATATCTAAATAGGAAGAGCATAATTATCATGCATTCAAAACATGTAGACAGAAATATAATGTGATGTTCATGACATGAACATTATGCATGTGGATCTATCACACCTAAATCTCTTCTAATTATGCAAAATCTATCCTTAGGGAGTGGCTTAATGAAAATGTCCACTAACTAATTATTAGTTGGTACAAATTCTAAATAGACTCTGTGCTTTTGGATGTGATCTCTAATGAAATGATGCCTAATCTTTATATGCTTAGATATAGAATGTATAACAAGATTCTTGGTTAGATTTATAGCATAAGTATTGTCACATTTGATGGGTGTATCAACAAATTTCATACCGTAGTCACTCAATTGTTGTTTCATCTAGAGAATCTGTGCACAACAATTGCCTGCTATAACATATTCAGCCCCAGCAATTGACAATGTAACATATGTCTATTTCCTAGAAAACCATGAGATGATCATACTTCCAAGAAACTGACATGTCCCTGAGGTACTATTCCTATCTACCCTATATCTAGCAAAATCATCATCTGAGTACCCCACTAACTCAAAATTGGAACCTTTTGGATACCATAAACCATGGTTTGGAGTGTCTAATAGGTATCTAAAGATCCTTTTGACAATAATAAGATGTGAATATCTAGGATCTGACTAGAATCTAGCACACATACAAATACTAAACAGAATATTTGGCTTACTAGCAATTAAATATAATAGAGATCTTATCATACTTCTATATAACTTTTGACAAACTGGTTTATCTTTCTCATTCTTATCCATTTTGATGGAAGTACTCATAGGAGTTCCAAATCTTCTTTCATCTTTACAGTTGAACTTTTTCAGCAACTCTTTTGTATATTTGGCTTGGTGAATGAAGATTCCTTCTTTCATCTGCTTCACTTGTAGTCCCAACAAGAAGTTCAGCTACTCCATCAAGGTCATCTCGAATTCTCCTTGCATTATCTTAGAAAACTCTTGGCAAAGATTTTTATTAGTAACACCACAGGTAATGTTTTAGTAACACCAAAGGCAATGTTATCTACATCAATAAGTATGTCATTCATAGCATGATTAATGAAAAGAATGATGTCTACCTTATGCCTTGAGAAACCTTTTTCAATTAAAATTTTACTTAACTCTCATACCAAGCTCTAGGAGCCTGCTTCAAACCATAGAGGGCTTTCTTAAGTTTGCAAACATAGTTAGGATCATGAGGGTCTTCAAACCCAAGGGTTTATTCTACATAAACCTCTTCATTAATGAAACCCTTCAAGAATGCAGATTTGACATCCATCTGGTAAAGTTTGAAATTCATATAAGATGCAAATGCCAACAACATTCTAAAGGCTTCTATCTTAGCAATAAGTGCATAAGACTTCTCAAAATCTATCCCTTCTTCTTGACAGTACTCATTTGCTACTAATCTTATCTTATTCCTTGCTACTAATCCTAATTCATCAAGTTTGTTCCTAAAGATCTCTTTAGTTCCTATAACAGCTTGATGGTCTGGTCTTGGAATGAGGGTCCACTTGTCATGTCTCTTAAATTAGTCCAATTCCTCTTGCATAGCTAAAATCCAATTCTCATCTTTCAAAGCATGTTCAATGCAAGTTGGCTCTATTTAAGAAATAAAGGCAAAATTACCACATACTTGGTGATAAGAAGATCTTGTCCTAACTCTATCATACCTATCACCAATTATCTGATTTTTAGGATGAGCATGCAATCTCTAGGAAAAGAAGAGTTACCTTCCTCATTTACCTCTATTGTGGATGATCCAACTTCATCCATTGTTGTCTCTGTTTATGGAGCTTGCTTATCTTGGTTTTGCAAGTTCATCCTCTCCACACCTATTGTGAGTCTATCTATTTCATCATCAAAATCACTTGTTCTTTTTGACCAGATAGTAGTTTTATCAAATCTGCCATGAATAGACTCCTTGACGGATCTACTACTCTGGTTGTAGACTCTAAATGCCTTACTAACAATGGAATAGCTAAGGAAAATACCTTTATCAGATCTACTATCAAACTTCCCAGGGTTTCCTTTTTCATTATTAAGAATGAAACATTTATAGTCAAAGGTGTAGAAATATGATACTTTAGGCTTCTTGCCATAATACAATTCAAATGGAGTCTTCTTGAGCAATGGTCTAGTATGAATTTGTTAATAACATAGCATGCGATATTCATAGCTTTAGCCCAAAAATATTATGGTAGATTATATAAGCTAAACATGGTCCTAGCCATCTCCTGCAAGGATCTATTCGTCCTCTCAGCCACTCCATTCTATTGGGGTGTTCTTGGTGCAGAGAAGGTTTGAAAGATACCTTTATTTGCATAGAAAGCTATGAACCTATAATTTTCAAACTCTTGACCATGATCACTCCTTATGCCAACAATATGAGAGCTTTGTTTATTCTATAAAATATCTCAAAGAATGAAAAATCTTCATCTTTGGATGCAAGAAACATTACTTGGGTATATCTACTATAGTCAATAATAATGACATATGTGTAATGTTTTTCTCTAAGAATCCTAGTTCTTGTTAGCCCCACTAAGTCCATATGTAGCAATTGAAGAGGCTTAGTTGTGTATACTTCTTTACTTGATTTAAAATATTCTTTTGCTTTCTTTTCTTTCAAGCAAGCATCACACAACTGTCTTTTGTCAAATTTCAGTTTTGGTAAGCCAACCATAAGATATTTATGGTATAGTCTTTCAATCATGTCTTTATTGGCATATCCTAATCTTCTATGCCACAACAAGGACTAATCGTTATGAACAAAATACTTGGCTTGGATATCATGAAGATATACAACATATACATTTCCATGCCTTCTACCTAGAACTACAATCGAGTTGGATTGATCTAGTACTGAACAAACATAAGATTTAAACATAACCTTATAACCACTATCATAAAATTGGATAACACTTAGAAGGTTATGCTTTAATCCCTCAATTAACAAAACATCAGAAATAACAATAGAGTGTGGTTGGCAACCTTACCAATCCCAACCACTCTACCTTTTCCATTATCTTCGAAGGTCACTGTTCCACCATTCTTCTCTTTCAGCTTAGTAAACAGATCCTTCTCCCCTGTCATCCAACCTTTTTTAAGGATATATCCTTATTTCATTACCCATCTAAAACACCCTGTCTAATCCCTAATTAATGGATAATTAAGGTTATGGTGAAGCCACTCAAATACACTTTATTTTTCATAGTGTCATTTCATCAAACACGTAATATGCATCATTCAAATGCTCAATTCCTAGCAAAGTGGAGTCACTGGAATTCATTGCCAACATCATACAATCCTAGTTCCACATTATTAACATCAAAATTGGCCTTACTAACTAATCCATCATGCCCTAGAATAAATTATTTCTCTCCGCAACCTACATCTTCATAGAATACACTACACAAAGTGCAGAAACATGGCTATCCAGCTCATGGATAGTCATCTGCATGAATTTCCCATGGGTAAATTTCACCATAAACATCATAATTAAGCATTTACTCAATTCCACATGAAAATACAAGGATATCTCATTCAATTTCATACCCTAGCCCCATGTATTTGCAGAACAATACCCTACTTAGAACATAATCACAAATTAGGTTAGGGAAAGCACTTACCACTATGATTACTTATTAATTGCCACCCTAAATCTTCAATCTCTTCCACTGACTGCAATAAGAAGCTTCTTTGGTGAAATTTGCAAACTTTCTCTTCTCCTTTTTCCACTCAAATAGAGGAAATTTCACTCATTAATTGTTTCACAAATACAACAAATTTTTCACAAAAATCAGTTATAAAGGGGTATAGAAAGGGAGCTCAAAGGGAGCTGGGGTGTGGGAGAAGGGAAAGGAGACAAAAATGGCAGAAATTTGGGGCTAATGGAGCATTTAAGCTTGCTCCTCCTTCAATGCTCTGGCAATGCATGCTATGCCATGCATATGAAACTTTTTTGCAACAATTTTTAGCAGTCATTTTGCAATAATCCATGTAACCTAATTATATTCCACATGTCCTTAGTCTCCTTTCTCATATATACATTAAGTTATACATATGATTTACTCCATAATTTCAATGAATTCATATACACAATTTACACAAAATAATTATTTAAGAAAACTCCTTACCTCAAAATTCTATGTTATCACAGTCCGCCTTCCTTATAAAAAGTTTCATCCTTGAAGCCTCATATGAATAAATAAGGGTATTTAGTTCTCATCATTTTTTTGAACTCCCATGTTACTTCTTTGGCTTCATTGGATTTGTACAAGGCGAATAACCTTATTCCTCAGTTTCTTTTCTTTACTATCCAATATCCGGATCGATTTCTCCATATATTGTAAGTTTTCCCCAATTTGGATTTTCTATCGGTTTCATTATATATGAGAGGGATTTGGCCCATACTTCCTTAATAATGGTTCATGGAACACATCGTGTATTCCACTCTAGGATGGTGGCAATGCAACTCAATATGCCACTCTACCAACCTGCTCTAGAATCTCTTAAGGGCCGACATATCTCTAGCTCAAATTGCCTTTTGTGCTAAATTTATCTATACCTTTCATAGGAGAAACTTTCGAGAATAATTTATCTCTCACTTGAAATTTCAAAACTCCATGTATTAGCATAGCTCTTTTGGCGTGATTAAGTGATCTGAATCTTTTCTTTAATCTGAACCACTTGTTTATTATATGTGCAATCATTTGTGGGCCAACTAATATACTTCCACCCACTTCATTCCAATATACAGGTGATTTGCATTTCCAACCCTCAATCTAAGATCATAGAATTAGGCATACCATGTCATCTCACTATTCCTGTTGTTGATCCAAAGTATAAGATTTTGATGATTACTAAAACTTGTATTTATATTTGTTTTACTCTAATGATGCTTCCAATTTAGAAAGTATGATATGTAGATAAATATGCTTGATATGTATATATTTGGTTCATTATTTATGCAAGCATATACACATGTTTGATATGAGTTTAAATGTGTTACAAGAAGAAGAAATTGTTTGATCCATATTGTGTCCAACCTTACTTATTATTTCAATATTTTGGATCATATGCAAATGAGTTTTATAAAGATATCATGTATATGCATGAAGATTGAGAATTTGATCCATACTACATATATCTTTGTATATTACTTTATAATAGATCACATTTATATATGCTTGAAATATGTATGTCGCAATGAGTTGTTATTAGTGCAAGCATATTAAAATCCTAATTAGAAATGAAGAGATTATCATGATCCACAATGCATTCAATTAAATGTATCATATTATGATTTATTAGATCATTTATATGTTTCTATTATTTGATAGAGAAGAAAATATATCTGATTTATAAAGTTATCATTCATGTGTGAAAGAATGAAAATATGTTTGAAGTTTGAACGAATTCATTCTTTGCAAAATCATGATTTACATTATGTATCTATGTTCTACAAAAAGTGTAAATCATATGTGGATAAATATGTTTTGATTTAAAATGAAAAATAATAAAGTTTCAAAAGTGGCAAAAGTTCAAAATTCAAAGTGTAAGACCATAGCCACTTGGCGCAACCGCCTAAGGATATTGTCTGCCAATTTTGAACATAAAAGCCAAGCCCGAAATCATGTCCAAAAAAGCAACTGTGCATATCACCTGCCAAGTCTGATATCGCCTATGTGTATTGCCTGGCACCGCAGCTGCTTGGCCTAGTCGCCTACAGATGGACAATAAGAACAATGCAGGAGTTTTTGCAGAAAATTGACTGTAGTCACTTGGCCATACCACCTACCATGTCGCTTGGAACACAACTGAATGGCCCAACTGCTTGCGGTATCACCTGCCGATGTCCAACAGTTGAAAATTTGAACATTGCAAAGCCACGAGTTGTGCCCTACTTCTTCCAATGGTCAAGATTTTTAGATTTATTCAAGGATAAGCTTAAGGACATTTCAAGTATTGGAAAATTAGAAGAAGAAGCAAGTGATTGAACTTTAACCTTCATTAAACATCTTGCAATCCCAAAGGTCATGAGCTTAAACCTCTACACTTACAAAAGAGCTTTCATTATCCTATTTTCTATCAAGGCCTACTTCTTCACAATACAAGGGAAGAACTTATGCATCAACAAGGGCACCATCTCAAGCCTTCCCATCACTTACTTGAAAAGCTTAAAAGCTATCAAGTTTCCTGGTGTATTCACTCCAACAAGCTGTCGAGATCACGAAGCTTCAATGCCATATTATTTCCTATTTCAAGGAGTCCAAATCTAAAATTTTCATTGTATATCTTTTTATTATTGTGACTTAATTGTATGTACATCTTAGCCTAGATATAGGCATTTCTCTATACATGTTGAATTGTAGAGTTCTTAGTTAGATCATTGGAAAGCCAAGGTTGTGGAGTTGTTGGTTAGCTCTTGAGAAACCAGATTGTATGAGTTGGTGGTGAGCTGTTGGGAAAACCATCATTGTAAGAGTTGTAGGTAAGCTCTTGGAAAAACCAACAGTGTGAGTTTTTGATGAGCTTGGGAAACTAGTGTATGAGTTCTTAATTAGCTCAGGAAACTAAGTGTGATTCCACAAGGTATAGTGGAACCCAAGGTTGGGAAACCCTGAAGAGTGGATTAGGTGTCAAGAGAGGGTCCGAACCACTATAGACCATGTGTGCAACTGTCTTACTTTTCTATTTTTCATTGTTATATTGTTTATGTCATTTTGATTAACACACTTGCACAAAAAAGAGGGACTTGATTAAATAGGGGTTAAGCAAATATTTCTAAACCCAATTCACCCTCCCCCTCTTTGGTTCAACCACCTAATGGGACAACAACTTTATAATAGATCCACGCATACTTCTCAGCAGTAAATATTATTTTTTTGGCTGGTATAAAATAGGCCACTTTAATTAGGCTATTCTTAGATACTATCATATCTTATTGTTGCTTTTGGTAAGTCTATAATGAAATTCAATGTAATATCCATCCACTTCCATTCAAGAATCTCAATGGGTTGTAATAAGTCACCTAGCCTCTGATGTTCAACTTTCACCCTTTAACATATTAAACACTTAGCCACATGCTTGGTGATAGCATTCTTTATGTGATTCCACCAATACCGTGACTTTAAATAATGGTACATGCTTCTGCTCCCAGGGTGAATAATGTGCTTCCTCAAGCACCTTTTGCATGATTATAATTTTCTTAGAAATCATCACCCGATTCACCAATACACACCATACTACTCCCAAGTTTCCTACTTAGGGCATCAGCCACTACATTGGCCTTTCTTAGGTGATAATGAATGTTCAAGTCATAATCTTTCAACAATTCCAACCATCACATTTTTCACTATCTAAATATTGTCTCCATATTGTCAACATAAAGACAATTATTGTCAGTTTCAAATCATGAATCAGATAGTTCCATTCATGTGGTATCAATTGCCTAGAGGCATAGGATATTAGATTCCGGTTTTGCATTAACACTCACCCATGTCCTTTCTTCGAAGCATTACTGTGAATTATAAATCCTCCCCATCCGAAAGGTACTATCAACACTAGTGTTTCTATTAATTGCTTTTTTAATTCCTAAAAGGCTTCCTCACAACTATCAATCCATTAAACCTGGGTCCCTTTACAACTTGATCTAGTCAGAGGTATAGCAATCCTAGAAAACCTACCACAATTTCCCAATAATATCCAACCAATCCCAAGAAACTCCTGACCTTATTACATTACTCGATCTAGGCTAGTTCACCACTGCCTCTATCTTGCGCAAATCAATAAAATGTCATCTCTAGAAATCACATGATCTAAGAAGGCTATGCCATTCATCCTGAGGTCATACCTCTTAAGCTAAGTATACAATTCCTCTTCCATTATTTCTCATAATGTTAATTTCAATTAGTTTTTAGGTTTCTCTCTCTACTCTTGGAATATATTACAGTGTCATCAATAAACATAATCACAATTTGTCTAGGTACGGTTTAAACACCCTATTTATCAAGTCCATGAAAACTATGATAGCATGTGTTAAATCATCACAAATAACCCTAGTGTTTTCTATACTGCCACACTGGGATGAATAAATTCTTTATCCATCAAGTCTAGTAATTGCACTTTCAATTCTGCCATTTCTATTAGTGTCATTTGGTATGGAGCCTTCGATATCAGCTCTGCCCTAAGTTGAAAATCAATATAGAATTCCACTTCTCTTTTTGGGACCACATCTAGAAAATCCCATACTACGGGAACATCCCCTAATGATCGAATGGGTATCTATAGCAGACCCCATGTATGCCTCACAGCCCTTTTCACACTGAGCTTATAACTCTCATAGCTAGTATAAGCTTAGACATCTCACGTTTAGTCAGGCTCTTAAAGATGATCTCAACCTATTCCAAAATTCCTAAAGTGACTTGTTTGGTTTTGCAATCTCCCTTGGCCTCATACTTTGCCAACCAATCCATACTAAAAATCAAGTCAACATAAAATTGTCTATTCTGCATTAGTATGGGAACAAGACGACACATTTCAATAGCTATAGTAACCATTCCCAAGGGACTTGACGCTTTCACAACATTATATATATGAGATATTCAGGTAGACCAGCTCTATTCTCATATATTATAGACATAATTAATTGGACTGTTGCATGATCAAATAAAACATTTATTATATAATCACTCACAAAAAATTACCTGCAACCACATGGTCCATCATCTGCAACATGACAACAATTTGGGGCCTTTGTTCTCCTGGTTGGCGCTTTGATGTCAAATATGGTCCTCTGCCTCTACCCCTCATTGGCAATCCACCATTCTCAAGCTAATGTGACATCCTAGATCCTTAATTTCCACCTCCAATCTATAAAGAGGGGCAATCACATTTAATGTGACCCGGTTTGCCACAAAGGAAACATGAAACTATCCTCCTATGCCCTCATCTTGTCGTTTGTTCTAACACTTGACTTGTCCTAGGGTTTGTCTTTTAATTTGTTCTCATGACCTTTTTGATATAATTAGGCATTCAAATTTCATATGTCTAGGATGTTTACACTTAAAACATACTTTTCTAGAAAATGCACCGCTCTCTTGGCCCATTTTGAGCTTCTTCCTATGCCCCTGTTTGTAATCCTTGGCACACTTTTTGTCCCTTATTTTCATGTGCTCTTCTTCCTCGTGCTCGATTATACAAGCTCGTTCTAAGATATCTTCATATCTGTTCAACATAGATGGAGCCATTTTCCATCTAACAGATAGTCTCAGTCCATCTACTATGCAATAATCTTTTTATCCCCTAAATGTAAGGAGGCTTCATATCATGAAATAGTTCATATTCAATTCCTCCCCAGGTTGCTCTTGGGATGTTTAACCCAAGTCCACTACTTGTTCTCTCAAAATTAGTTTACCTCATAATTAGTTCAGTCAACCATGTAGACTCTCCTGGCTGTCTCCTCTATATTTGAACCAACTCCTATAGAGTTTGTGTTATGCTCATCATCAAGTTCATCATTGCACCTAGCTCCGGCACTACTACATGCACTGGTGTAGCAATCCCACCACTACCACCTGATGTGTTAGGCCTATCTACACCTATAGTAGTCAATTCTTTCTCAACTTCTAGTTGTCCCATTTCTACATTGCCTTCCTTTGGCTCATTCACAATTTCATTACCTTTTTCATTCTGGGTAAACCTTGAGCCGTTTTCCTACCTAGACTATTCTTCCTCCTTAGCAATCTCCAACTGAGCCTCTTAAATGACTATTCCTATAGCTCTAGTATGAACAAACTCTCTTTGGCTCTTCCTCTACCATGGGAGCATTTCGTTTATCTATCATTTTCTTTGGTGTCATTACTACACAATTTAATGTGACATAATCATTTAATAATTCACCGATAATCAACATGATCAATTTAGCAACCTAGGGTCTCTAAGTCCATTCTCTAGGTTAGCATTTCCCCATGATCCTGTAGGTTCACTAGCTTGTACTAGGAATGCCATTCTCTTACTTATGTCCAATAGTCATTGCCATTACAATTTTGGGACTTATTTCTGATATCACTCTTGATAACAGATAAATATCATGCTCTGATACCACTCTGTAACACCCTATTTGAAATTTACATATGTTTAAACAAAAAGTCTAACTTAGTCTCATACTATGTTTTCAAGATATATACTTATTTCATTACACATCTATAATACCCTGTCTAATGCCTAATTAATGGATAATCAGTGTTGTGGTGAAGCCACTCAAATCCACTTTGCTTTCCATAGAGTCATTTCATCAAACACATAATATGCATCATTCAAATTCTCAATTCCCAGCAAAGTGCAATAACTGAAATTCATTTCCAACATCATAAAATCCTAATTCCACATGATTAACATCAAAATTGGCCTTACTAACTAATCCATCATGCCCCTCAATCCATTAATTCTCTTCCCAACCTACTTCTTCACAAAATACACTACACAAGGTGCAGAAACATGGTTGTCCAGCTCATGGATAATCATCTACATGACTTTTCCATGGCTAAATTCCACCATAAACATCATAATTAAGCATTCTACTCAATTCCATGTGAAAATAAAAGGATGTCTCATTCAATTTCATCCCCTAGCCCCATGCATTTGCAAAATAATACCCTATTCAAAATGGAATCACAAATTAGGTTAGAGAAAGTGCTTACTACTATGATTCCTTGTTGATTGCCACTCAAAAATCTTCGATCTCTTCCACTAACTGCAACAAGAAACTTTTTTAGTGAAATTTGCAAACTTTCTCCTCTCCTTTTTCCACTCAAATGAAGGAATTTTCACTCATTAATTGCTTAGAATGATAGTAACTCACAAATACAACAAATTTCTAACAAAAAATTAGTTACAAAGGGGAGTAGAAAGGGAGCTAGGGCTTGGAAGAAGGGAGAGGGGACAAAAATGGTTGGAATTTGGGGCTGATGGAGCACCTACTCCTATAGTGCTCCAATGGTGCATGTTATGTCATGCACATGCAACCTTTTTGCAATAATTTTTTGCAGGCTTTTGGCAATAATCCATGTAACCTAATTATGTTACATATGTCCTTAGTCACCTTGCTCATATTTACATTAAGTTACATATAATTTCTTTCATAATTTTAATGAATTCATATGCATAATTTACACAATATAATTATTTAAGAAAATGTGCGACTTGTAATTTATCCTAAATTTCTTTTGCAGAATCGCACGAGGAAATCTTCTCAAACTTGGATGGGGACAATGCATAGTGAAGGCAGTTCTTTACCTTGGCATCTCTTTCTATTATGGTAATGTCTTCTGTAGTGTATTTATCTTCTGAGTTAAGGATAGCTTTGCCATCTTTAATTATAAGTCATAGCTTATAATCAGTGGCAATTATAAAATTTTGCATCCTCATCTTCCAATACCTATAATTTGTATTGTCGGGTCTTGAAGTTAATTATCCTTGAACAAAAGTGTTGTGGAATGTATTGGCCATTAGGATTTCTTCACAAGTTATATTTCGGTAATCAATGAAAACAGGTGAAGCTTGCTCTAATACTAATTATTAGTCCCATTCAAGTGGTAGTTTAAGAAGGGGTAGGGTAAATTGAGCTTTTAAAAATTATGGCCAAGTAAAATCAAAGTGCTGAAAAGAATGAAAAGCAATCACATAGGATAATAGACACTAGTATTTTTATAGTGGTTTAGTCCAAATCGATAGCTACTCCACTCTCTGAGTCAGCCTCTCTTGCTGTACCAAGGTTCCACTAAACATCTATTGGTTTTCTCAAGCTCACCAATAAACTTCTTGCAACCATTGGTTTTCAAAGCTTACCAACAACTTTTACAAGCACCCAACAAGTCTCCCTACTTACTATAATCACCAATATAACTAGCAAGCCCCTTGCTTGCTATAATAAATAACAGAAAAGATTATACAAGAATATGCCTCTTACTTAGGTAGAGTGCACAAATTGAATGCATAAGTAATAAACGTAATACAATTAAGTATGAGTATTTTAAACTTTGAAGAAGTTGTAGAAGAATAAGCTTTGAATGCCCTTCTAAATTTTGTGCAGTGGAATTGAATACAATGTTAGAAGAAAACTTTAAAGCTTGGAGTAAATACTCTTTAAGTTTGTTTGATAGCTACTCTAACCACTGAAATGTCCTTGTTTACTCCTCTTATACTAGGATTCAAAATTTGCTCATTATAATAGGTGGTGAGCATTGAATGAGAGGGAACATTCAAAATTCTGATGTTGAAGCATTCTTGCAGCTTCATACTGTCTGAAGTGAAGACTTCAGCATGTTTGGAATGGCAGAGAGTGTTTCATCAAAAGTTCACACTATTTGATGTCATCACAATTTTGGTCCATCTAAAGCAATAATTTCAGACTGTTTGAAGTTATGCAGTTTGTGCTTTTTGCATCTGACTTGAACTAGCTTCATCTGAAATGCTTTAGCATGTCTAAAGCAAGTTCTTTGAAATGTCCGAAGTATCATGAATGACTTAGTCACGGTCTTTGGACTTCAGTACTTCTAATATTAGCTTGGGAATGTCTAAAGTAAAACTTTATCACGTTTGAAGCTTGCTTTTGTAACATTTGACGTTTGAGACTTAGTCAATTCTAAACTTTTATTGTTTTAGACTTTAGTGATGCATTGTAGGCATGTTTTAGTACATCTGAAGTAAGTTCTTTATAACGTCTGAAGTGGCGTTAACTTTCCAGCATCATAACTTCATGCTTCAGCATGTCTAAACTTGGCTTCACAACATCCGAAATGGCTTGCTATCCTTTTGAAGCATATTTTAAAGATATTTTTTATGTTTGAACCATGGCATCTGACTTTGTTTACTTCATCACTATGTTTCACCACATCCAAAGCACTTCTAAAGTGACTTTTAAGCTTGTTTGATGTCAGACATATGAAACACTTTAGGAGTTGTTCCACACTTAGATCCACACTTAGATCATGTGTCTACAGTCTTCATTATTTAGACACACTAAACTTCTTCGTATCTTGAGTTTATTCTTCTTGATTTCAGACATGTCCCCATACATCTAAAATTGTCCTTTAAGTTCAGGGTCATTCTTTCTTGAGAATTTACATTTTCTTCCTTTAAATATTGATATCGATGGATTCTGTCTTTGATATGAACTTGAATGCACTGTCCACTCTTCTAAAGTTACTTTCCTGAATATAATTTATACATGTATCATTGCACACTTGGGAACGTAACTGTCAGTACCTTAACCATTCACTCACATATTTTTGCTTATCATCAAAACTCAACTGGTTAATCACATTTATCATTAAAATCAAGCAAAGAAGGTTTGGATCAACAAAAGCTTTCTCTTCTTCCATCCTTTTTTTCTCCAGTACCCAAAAATTGCTACTTTCACGCAAGGGGGTAGATGATTTAGTTTTTATGAGTATAATTTGTGAAATATCAAAACTTTCCCTCTTTATGTATACTAGATAACCCCATAGTATTTTAGCTATAACTTTCTTTTGAAAATTTTAATTGGGAGGATTTTTATTGGGTTGGATTCCTGATTTCAAGATTTAGTTTTCCATAAAATTTCAGCCAAAAATTTAAAGCACATGGGGAATGGCTTGTTGGTCCCAAGGCTTAGGCAAATACCAAAGAGGGGAGGGGTGAATTGGGTAGCAAAAATAATTTGCTAAACCCCTTTATGATCAAATATCCCTCTAGTAATCAATCTAATCACTTAATCAATGCACAAATAAATAAGACATAGGAATTTTTGTAGTGTTTTAAGTAAGTACTCCACTCCACTCTTCCAAGAACACTCTCTTCTTAGTGTCTTGGGTTCCACTATCACTAATAGTAGAAATACAATAGTGCTCCCAATACTCTTCTAGATTCCAGCTCTAGGGGGCTTTAATAAATGGCTTTTGTCTGCACTCAGACAATCACAACTCTTCTTGAGTCTAGTCTCAAGCACTAGCTCAAAGGAATTACAATTAATATTAAAAGTTAAAGCTCATATACTTCTCAATAAGCATAGGGAAAATTTTCTAAAGATTAAATACAGAAGTAAATGATATTTCTGAAAGGCAGTAGGGAGCCTTCAAAGAAAGTTAGGGAAGGTTTGAATGCAATGCTCATGACCTTGAAAGATGCAAAAGATGTTTGGCTCAATTCAGTAAATGCTCTCAAGAGGGTATTAAATTTTTCTTGATTCAATGATACTGCATTTATAACCATTTTTAATTCCAATCATTAGTGATAAGTGAACTTCATTGATGACAAAAAACCATTCTAATTAACACATTGAATTCTCTGACTTCTGCTTAATCCTTATCTGCTAAAATACCTAGAGTATTGACCTTGGAGAAGATGATTTCCTGATTCTTAAGAAGTATCAGTTGAAGAGTTGTTGCAATAGCTGATTCTTTTATCAATATGGAAAGCATCATTAATGCTAGGCAAAGACCAATGATTCAATTTGCTCATTGCCCATCTTCATTTATGAACAAAAAAGTATCTGTCCAATTGTCCATCAAACAAAGTTCCTTCATCTTCTAGTTTATCCATGGTAAGTAATAGACAAATCAAGTTAGCGCAGATGAATTGTCTTTTCAATACTTTATATATTGGTTTGTCCATTGCACATAATATGCGAATCGTGAAGGCATAGTCAAATTATCTTTCCAGTACTTTGTTTGTTGGATTGTCTATTGTAAGTAACAGACGAATTGTAGAATCAAAGATGAATTATCTTTCCAACACTTTGTCTGTTGAATTATCTATTATAAATAATAGATAAATTGTTGAGGTGCAGGCAAATTATCCTTTCAGCAGTTTGTTTATTGGATTGTCTATTGCAAGTAATAGATGAATTGTTAGAAGCATAGACGAACTCTACTGCTCTGCCAGACAAATTCCACTTCTCCACCTTTGCCTTTTTTTAACAGATGATCATTGTCTTGGTGAGCTATTCGACTATGGCTCACTTATGATAGATGAAGTCTATTGTATGCAAGATGCTTTGCACTTATCATAGATAATCTCCACTTTGACAAATAAATGGAAAATTTGTTGATTCCTTTTCATTTGAGCTTTGTCTATAGCGGTACTTTGTCTTTTACTTCTGCACTCGCCCAAGCTTTTCATTCAAAAAGATTGATGCCTTGGAATATGTTTTCTATTGTTCATTTGTCTATGAGGCCTACAACTTGATTCTGCACGTTAAATGCTAGGCAATAACTATTCATACATAATATTTAATCAACTTTTGTTTGTCATCGAAATCGTGCATTTATGCTAACATTCTCTCCCTTTTTTATGTTGACAAAACTTGATTAAAAATTATCTTATAAAAGATAATCTCCCCCTGAATGTATGCAGTCTAATAAAAATATTTTGTAAAGTTTAATCTTTCCTCAAGTTGCCATTTTTTGTTATTTCCCTTAATTCGATTTATGTGTATTCTCCCCTTGATAAATTCAAAATTATGTTGTGTTCCCCTTGAAATAATTTTGTAGGTTCTTTCTCCCCCTTTTTGTCATAATAACAAAGAAATGTAGTACTTGCATAATACACACATAGATAGAGGTAACTTAAAAATAACAAATTTATTTTATTTTATTTTAGTATAAACAAAGCTACAAAGATAGAGAAAAATAACCCATCCTACATTTTAAGTGTAGGAGAGGTTGTGTGTGAGACTGCGGATGAGAGGAGGGTTGGGAGTGGAGAACTTTGTGTCATAGGGAGTGATACAAAGTTTCAAGGAAGGGAAGAGGGGGAAAGAGATGATAATGAGGCACATGGAGCGTCCCTTCCCCTCTCTTGAAGAGCCCCAACCAATGATGAAGTTGGATCCAGGGGCAGAGTGGCTGAGATATAAATCATATTCTTAAGAGCCACATCTTGAAAATAAATACTTTTGAATGGATAGGTGAACTAGAATATTGTCACGAACTAAAGTGATATCATCCCACCAAGAAAAGTGAAGGAACATCCTTTGGTGCTTCAATTTCCACCACTCGTTGGTCTTCCTTCTATATCTTCTTCCTAAATGCCCTTCCCCGAGTTGCTTCATTATTGTGGTGCAAAGAAGGATTGCTAGTCATTGGTTAAAATAGACTTGATGTGGGGGCAATACTAGATAGTTGGCATGATGAAGAAAGAAGGTATAACTCGTGCTAAAAATAGATTTTGATGTAATATCGATAGTTGTAAATTGATTTTGGAAAAAAATGAGGTATACTTGACCTCGAAAACCATGATCAAAATGAAGTGATAATAGAATAATGTATAGAAGTAACTTACTTCATTTAAAATGAAGTCTAGTCTCATGAAAGCATATCACAAACATTGTAACTTCAGGCATAGAGACATTAAAGATATCATTCTCAGGTTATTACATTACTCATGGCTAATTCTCTTATAATGTTGCAAAAAGTTTCTAAAGGTAGTAGCTTAGTAAAAATATCAGCAAGTTGAGCATTTATAGGCACATATTCTAGACATATATCATATTTTTTTACATGATCTCTAATAAAATGGTGCATAATTTATATATGCTTGGTTCTTGAATATAAAATAGGGTTATTTTTTAAGCATATGACACTAGTATTGTCACATTTGATGGTTATATCTTTATAACTGAATCCATAATCTAGAAGTTGTTGTTTCATGTACAACAATTGAGTGCAACAACTTCTAGCTGCTATATATTCAACTTCTACCATACAAAGAGCAACACTAGTTTGTTTCCTAGAGAACCATGATACTAGACTATTTCTTATGAATTGACAGGTTCCACTAGTACTTCTTCTAACAACTTTGTATCCCCCAAAGTCAGCATCTAAATATCCAATTAGTTCAAAATCAGTTCCCTTGGGATAATAGAGTCCTAGATTTGGCATGTTAACCAAATACTTAAAAATTTATTTCACTGCAATACGATGAAACTCTCTTGGACTTGACTAAAATCTAGCACATAAACATACACTAAAGAGAATATCTAGTCTATATGCAATAAAGTAAAGAAGAGATCCAATCATACTTTGATATTATTTTTGATCTAAAAGTTTACCCTTTTCGTCCTTATCCATCCTTGTTATTGTGCTCATTATAGTGCTTACTACTTTAATTTCTTCCATTTAAGACTTTTTCAGCATTTCTCTAGCATATTTGGATTGGCAAATACAATTTTCATCATCTCTTTGATTGATTTGCAATCCAAGGAAGTAGTTCAATTCTCTCATCGTACTCATTTTGAATTTAGTCTACATGATCTTTGAGAAGTCTTGGCAGAGATTCTCATTAGTAGCTCTGAATATAATGTCATCCACATAAATTTAAACTATTAAGATATCCATGCTAATATTTTTGATAAACAAGGTAGTATCAACTTTTTCTCTCTTGAATTGATGATCACTGAAGAATTTGCTCAGCTTTTCATACCATGCTCTTAGAGCTTATCTCAAACCATATAATGCTTTGGTGAAATTATAAACATGATTGGGTTGATTGTCATTTTTGAACTAGGGGGTTGCTCTACATATACTTCCTCACTTAAATATTGATTAGAAATGCACTCTTTACATCCATCTGAAATAATTTAAAATTCTTATAGGATGCAAAAGCAAGTAGCATTCTAATGGCTTCTAATCTGACTACAAGGGCATATGATTCTTCAAAGTCAATTATTTGTTCTTGGGAATACCCCTTAGTGACTAGTCATGCCTTACTTCTTACAACCAATCCACTTTCATCTAGTTTGTTTTTGAATACCCATTTAATTCCAATTACATCAATGTTTGTTGGTTTTAGAACTAATTCTCGTACTTTGTTCCTTTCAAACTGGTTAAACTCCTCTTGCATTGCAGTGATCCAGTTTTCATCATTTAAGGCTTGATCAATGTAAGTTGGCTCAATTATAAAAATGAAAGCATAATAACCACAAATGTCTTGCATGGACCTTCTTATTTTGACACCATCATAGATATTAGCTATAATTTATTTTCTAGGATGGGCACTAATAAATATTAAATCAGTAGGAGGTTGATAGAGAACATTACCTATACTTACCTCCTCCTCATTATCTGAATTTTGCATATCTTCATACTTTGCAGTATCTTCTTGATCTTTCAGTTTGAGCTTCTTCATATTGGTTGTAGTTTCATCTGCATCACTATCAAACTCCTTTCTCGGATTTACATTTGCTTCATCGAATTTAACATGTATAGACTCTTCTACAACCTATGTTCTCTTAATATATACTCTAAATGCTCTACTGTTAGAAGAGTAACTGAGAAAGATAGCTTCATCACTTTTTGGATCAAAATTTCCAAGGTTATCCTTCCCATTGTTTAGCACATAGCACGAGCATCTAAAGGAATAAAAATATGAGATATCGAGTTTTCTTCCTTTCCAAAGCTCATATGAGGTTTTCTTTAAGATTGCTCTTATGGTAACTCTATTCAGTATATGGCAAGCTATACTTACTGCTTCTCCCCAGAATCTTTTAGACAACTTACTCTCATTTAACATGGTCCTTGCCATTTCCTAAATTGTCTGATTCTTTCTTTTCACAACTTTATTTTGTTAAGGAGTTTTGGGGATGGAAACTATGGCGAATTTCTTTTTTCGTCACAAAAGTCAATAAATTTTCTATTTTTAAATTCACTACCATGATCACTATAGATAGACATAGTTGAAACCTATTTCTTATTTTGACTAACTTTGAGAATGTATAGAACATTAAAAATATTTCATCTTTGCTAGTTAAGAGAATCACCCATGTGAATCTAGAGTAGTCATCCGTGATGACATATACATATATTTTTCCTTCAAGGGTGACAACATTTGATGGTCCAAAGAGATCCATATATAATAATTTCAAAGGTCTAGATGTAGATACACTATTTTTAGGATGGAAGGATACTTTGGTCTGTTTTGACAATTGACAGGAATTACATATTTGATTTTTGTCATAATTTAGTTTAGGTGGACCAATCACGAGATCCTTTTTCCACAAAGATCTAATATTTAACATGTTAATGTGTCTCATCCTTTTATGCCATGTCCATAGATCATCTTTGACTACAATTAAGCATTTTTCAACAATATTATCTAGCTATACTAGATAAATATTTTCATACCTTTTTTTCATTGAACAATATATCATTATCTACATTAAATACATTACACGAATGGTTCAAATAAAACTTTATAACCCTTATCACATAATTGACTAATACTTAGCAAATTGTGCTTAAGCCCTTCTATATATAATACATCCTCTATGCATGCATTTAATAAACCATAAGTTTTACGTATCCCTTTGATGAGGCCTTTATTATTGTTGTCGAATGCAACTGTTCATCAATTTATTGGCTTCGATTCTTTGAATAGCTTCTTGTTCCCGGTCATATATCTTGAGTAACTGCTATTCATGAATCGGGTATTTCCAAATGTAACTTTCAAACTTACATACATTCAAAGCAAATATTCTTCTTACCTCTTTGGTACCCAAGTATTGGGTCTAATGGTGTTAGTGGAATTGTGTGTGTTAGAAGATTATGCATAACTCTTGGATTTCTATCTCATCTTTGCACCTTTTGCTTACATCTTTTTAGCATAGCAATCATATGCTTTGTGTCCAATTTTATTGCAGAAATAGCAATAGTTTAAAATTTTGCTTGATGCATTATATTCCATTGGTTTCTTTGCCCAAGGATAACCTATAAACCTTCTACTATTTAGATAGTATTCTCTTTCTTCTATGAGGTTCACTCCCTTAGACTATCTATCAAATTTCTATAAATTTTCATGAACTAACTGTTCACAATCAAGTCCCTTTTTACTAGTTTGACCAGTCATTCTCATGAACTTGGTGACAGATTCTCGTAGATTGGAAAATTTACTTAGCATACTATTTAATATCTCTATTTTCTTCTTCAAAATTTCAACCTCTTTTTGTAGAAAGATTTTTTTCTACCAAAATATAATTTACTTTGACAGTTGAATCAAAGTGTCTTTTCTTTCAAGTGAATTTCTGGCTAAGTAATTCAAACTCACTGAAGAGAAAGTTGTATAATTCATGTAACTCATCAAACTTTTTACATTTGACATAAGTATTGAAGAGTCAAAACTATAAGAGTTTACCTCCATCTCTATCTCTGTTGTGCATTGCTCTTTGATGGAGATTTGATTTGTTGATTCATTCTCTATGTGGTCATATAGCATATTCTTGCAAGGTGTCCAACTTTATTGTTACCTTTCTCACTTGAGCTTGTCCCTGATGAGTCTTCATCATTCATGTACATTCCTCTAGCTTAGTTTCTTGAATACTTCTTGAAGTATTTCTTTTCTCTTCTTTCATCTTTCTCATTCCTATTTACTTTTTCTTCACTAGGACACTCAGGAAACATCTGTCTAATCCCTCTACATCTATAGTATGTGGGGAGATCCTTCTTTCTTTCAGCCATTTTCTTCTCTTATCAAGGCTCTACTTGAGGTGCTACGTCTACTGCTTCTTGAGAACTTTTTGAAGTTTCTGATAACATGGCCATATCATCTTCAGATTATGGTGCAGGGTCACCACTCCTCTCCTTTGTTACCTTGAGAGCAATACTTTTCTTTTGCTTCATTGACTCCTCTCTCTTACTTTTGATCAGCTCATGTGACATCAGTGAGCTAATGAGATCGTCCACCAGAAGAGTGTTCAGATCCTTTGCTTCTTCTATCGCTATGATCTTTTGGTTCTAGGATTTTAGTAGTGCCCTCAGTATCTTTATTACCTATTAAGAATTTGTGACTTCTTTTTTCAAACCTTTGAAATCGTTAGTAATTTTTGAAAAATAAGCATACATTTCTGATATGCTCTCCTCTTCTTTCATCTTAAATTTTTCAAGTTCTCCTATCAACATATTCTTTCTAGTTCCTTTTACCTATGAGGATCTTTTATATATAGATACTAATTTATCCCAAATATCTTTTGCATTAGTACAAGAGGATACTCTAAAGAGGATACTCTATAAAACTCAAATGAAAATATTTCACAAAAAAAAGAGTTCATAGCCTTTGCATTATTTTGGATCGAGGTGGCCTCCTCTTTAGTCCATGCATCTAGTTTAGCGATGGGAAAAGTGATTATAATTTTAATAGTCTTCGAAGATTCCATATCATTGGCTATAATAAATTGCTTCATCCTCAACTTTCAGTAAGTGAAGTTAGTTCCATCAAATAGGGGTGGCTGGGTAGACGATTGCACCTCGGTGAATATCTATAAAGAGGATGATGGGTTTGCCATTTAATCACTACAAATATTTATGTAGTCTACTCTAATACCACTTGTTTGTCCTGAGGCTTAGGCAAATACCCAAGAGGGGATGGGTGAATTGGGTACTAAAAAAATTTTGCTAAACCCCTTTAGAATCAAACATCCCTCTAACAATTAATCTAATCACTTAATCAATGCAAAAATAAATAAGACACAGGAATTTTTGTAGTATTTCAAGTAAACACTCTACTCCATTCTTCCAAGAACACTCTCCTCTTAGTGTCTTGGGTTCCACTATCTCCAATAGTAGAAATACAATAGTACTCCCAGCACTCTTCTAGATTCCAGCTCTACGAGATGTAAATAAATAGTTTTTATCTGCACTTAGACAATCACAACTCTTCTTGAGTCTAGTCTCAACCACTAGCTCAAGAAAATTATAATGAATATCGAAAGTTAAAGTATAGATATTTCTCAATAAGCACAGGGGAAGATTTCTGAAGAATAAAAGCAAAAGTAAATGATATTCCCGAAAGGTGGTTAGGAGCCTTCAAAGAAAGTTAAGAAAGGTTAGAATACAAGGCTCACGACTCTTGAAAGATGCATAAGGTTTTTGGCTCAGGTTAGTAAATGCTTTCAAGAGTGTATTGAATTTTTTCTTGATTCAATGATGCTACATTTATAACTACCTTGAATTTTAGTCATTAGTGGTAGGTGAACTCCATTAATGACAAAAGACTATTCTGATTAACACATTTGAATTCTCTGACTTTTACTTAATCCTTGTTTGTTGAAATGCCAGCAGTATTGACCTTAGAGAAGATGATTTCCTAATTCTTAAGAAGTATCAGTCGAACAGTTGTTGCAATGGCTAATTCTTTCATCAATATGGAAAGTGTCATTAATGCTGGATGAAGATCAACGATTTAGTTTGTCTATTGCTCATCTACATTTATGACAAACAAAGTATTTGTCTAGTTGTCTATGAAATAAAATCCCTTTGTCTTTTAGTTTGTCCATGGTAAGTAGCAAACAAATCCAGTTAACGCAGACGAATTATCTTTCCAACACTTTGTCTATTGGTTTGTCCATTGCACATAATAGACGAATTATGGAGGCACAAGCAAATCATCTTTCCATTACTTCATCTGTTGGATTTTCTATTGTAAGTAACAGACGAATTGTAGAATCATAGATGAATTATCTTTCCAGTACTTCATTTGTTGGATTGTCTATTGTAAATAACAGACAAATTATTGAGGCGCAAACGAATTATCCTTTTAGCAGTTTATCTATTAGATTGTCTATTGTAAGTAACAGGCGAATTGTCAGAAGCACGGATGAACTCCACTACTCTGCCAGACGAACTCCACTACTCTGTCAGATAAACTCCACTTCTCCGCCTTTGTCTATTTTTAATAGACGATCATTAGCTTGGTGAGTTATTCGACTATGGCTCACTTATGACAGATGAAGTCCATCGCATGCACGCTACTTTGCACTTGTCAGAGATAATCTCCACTTTGACAGACAAATAGAAACTCGGTTGATTCCTTTTCATTTGAGCTTTATCTATAGCGGTACTTCATCTTTTGCTTCTACACTTACTTTTCAATTAGACAGATTGATGCCTTGTAATATCTTTTCTATATTCATTTGTCTATAAGACCTATAACTTGATTTTGCATGCTAAATGCTTGGTAATAATCATTAGTACATAATCTTTAATTAAGTTTTATTTTTCATCGAAATCATGTATTTATGCTAACATGGCTAAATTTTAAAATTGTTGCAACATACAATAGCCTAGACAACTCGATACTCCTCTAATATTTCTATAATATCTTTCTATAGAAAATTTAGATTAATATGTTGTTTGATTTATAGGATTTTAAAATTCAAATGTTATCTCTCCAGAAAATTTTAGATCCAAATTCAAAATACCCAATTTATGGCATAGTTTTAAACTTGCTGCTTGCTAACTGCTTCTGGATAGCTTGACACCACCTTGGTGTTGGTCTCTTTGGCGAGGCACAACCCAAGAGGGGAGGGGTGAATTAGGTTAATAAAATTTTATTTGAACCACTTTTTAATGATTAAGACCCTCTTTGCAGTTCAATGAATTAAATAATGTAGGCAATCAAAATAATTAGACCATAGGTAGGGATTTTTATAATGGTCCAAGATACCTTCTCTACTCTACTCTTCCAAGCGTTCTCCTTACTATCTTGGGTTCCACTAACTCAACAGAGATTACACTTTAGTACAACTGTGCTCTTCTTAATTCTAACTCACGGGAACATATAAATACTTAGTACCAATGTACTCTTCTTGATTTCAGCTCAAGGGTGCATGAATATAACTTAACAAATTGATTGTGAGACACACTCCAACAATCAAGCTTGCTCTTTTTGAGTTTAGCCTCAAACACCAACTAAAGGCAACAAGCAAATAAAAATAGGAAAGTAAAAGTTACTATTTTATATTATTCTTTTTGATGATGCAGGGGAAGACTTTTGAAGATGATTAATGCTTGCTTTAAGTGCAAAGTTAGCTTCCCAAGAAGTGGTTAAGTTACCTTTAATGAAGAATTTTGAAGTTTAGGAGTTTGAAGGCTTAAATGCTTTGTTGCTTGAGTAAATGAAGAATAATCACTCTCTTAATACTTGCAACAACCTCTAAAATGTCCCCTATTGACTCATTGTATAGTACATTTAAAATTCAACCATTAGAGAGTAGTTGCAGTACATTAAATGTGAGGGAACATTTGAATTTTTAACCATTGCAACCATCAGGTGATATGGCAAGCGGCTGAGTTAATCGGCTGCCGCACAAGCTATATGGTGGGCGCCTAAGTTAATTAGTTAGCAAGTAATATGGCAGGTGGTTGGGCCAATTGGCTACTGACCAAGCGATATTAGTTAGCAGATTGGTTCTTCCAATTGAAGTGGCATTTGGGCGACAGGCGGTATGATGAAGCAGCTATGGATTTTAGTTATGGAATGGCAGGCGATCTCCTCAAGCGGCTGGGATATCAATTACGGACATAAAGGAAGAACACACTCTCATGAAGTATTGTAGGTGATATGCTGGGTCGATTGAGGTATTGGCCATGGGGCATGCAATAGGTGTAGGCACCTAAGCATTTCGGCTACGGTCTTATAACCCTATTTTCTACATTTTATATTTTGCAAGCCTTGCCATTTTTCAATCATGTCTTGATATAATTTTATTAATCATCAAAACAATATTATAGCCAAGTGATAAGCAAGATAATCATTCACACTTGGTATTTTCACAATATCTTTCCATGGGAAACACGGATTAATATGCTATTTAATTATATGAATTCAACATTCCAAGATGCGTTTATTGATATATTATATATCTCCTAACTCATAAAAACAAGGCTTGGGTGAATTTTCAAAGTTTTTTTTCATTAAGCATTTGGCTTGACATCTATTCTCTCATAATTTCCTTCCTAATTCACTCAACATCTTCTAATTCTTGAATTTTCATTCTAAAATCCTTTCTAAATATCGAGAACAAGTTTTATTTATATGAAACATCATTCTCATGGTCTCAAACACTCATAAGAAGGTCAAATTCTCATTTTAATGACTTTGGTCTTTTTTACAACTAAAGTCCCTTCCTAAAACCAATACTTAATTGAAAGTCATTTTATTCATTTCAAATTCTTTCTTAAACACTTTGAGAAAGTTTCATATGATATAATCTTCATGTTCATGGCTTTAAATCTTCAAATTTATCTTTATTACAAAAGTTCACTAAGTTCTTTTCTTCATAAATTTCATTGACAAGGTCATTTTCATATTAAGTGTCATTCCAACTATTCCAACATATCACAATCACCCATCCACTTACATTACACATGCTTAAATTGAGAAATGGCCTCACAAGTGTGAATAGCCTATTCCATTCAAATAGTTCAAGCTCACATATATAGACAACTCATGGCCTCGTTACAATATACAAGTCTCTACATGAGTACATGGGAACTTAGGGCATTACATTGTGTTGGTAATCAGTTTACTTAATAGGTTAGGCTGATTGGTTGGACAACCCCTAACCTATGACCAACCCATTTAGATATTTGGGTTGTTTTCAAACAAAATTTCAACCCATTTTTCATATTAATCCAACCCTAACCTAGTTTTATTAGTTGGATTTCATCGGTCACTTGTTGACCCTAGCTTGATCACACCCCTAGTAGCAACCATTTTGGAAAACACTTGCAAATGCTATCAATCAGTGCAAAATTTTCAAAATGTTAATGATGGGTTTGAAATAATTTACCCTTCCCAACAGAAGAAGAAGAAGAAGAAGAAGAAGAAGAAGAAGAAGAAGAAGAATAGTTGCCACTAAGGATTGTCGATGTTCTTTAGACATAAGGTCGCATTCCTCAGCTCAACTCGCCTTCTCATTGAAATAAATCCTTGCATTAGCTTTAAAATGCTTCCCACTTTCACAGTTTTACTTATCTTTAGGGTGTGTTTGTGAATTGGAAAAATTGGTAGGAAAAAAACAAATATGGAAAAGTGGGGGATATATTAGAGAAATAATGTGATGTAATTAGGGTAATAATTTTAAAGAAAATGAATAAAAATAAAATAATTAGTTATTTATATAAAAAGATGAGAAATAATGGTTGAAAATATAGATAATAATAAGAAAAAAGTATAATTTTTAGGTAGTTAAAATGTTAAATTACATCAAAAGGTATGGTGGTAATAGGGGTGTAAATCAAGGTCGATTAACCGGGGTTGGGGTAAACTCAACCCTAACCCTTGTAAAATCCCAACCCAACCCTAATCCTAATCCTAATTGTAAAACTTCAACCCAACCCTAAACCAACCCTATAAAATTGGGTTGAATTCGGGTTGATAATTAAGATAAAAAATGTTAAATAATACATGCTTATCTTAGAAAATGAGGCAAGTATATGAGTCAAATGCATAATAAGATAAAAGTAATACCACAAAACAACCCATAAACATAAAAAGCAATCTAAATAGAATTAGAAAAATCTAAAAATGTCATCAACATAAATTCTTCCTCAAGTAAGTTCACTTAACTAAACAGAAGTCCACTAAACTAGGATTTAAATCAAACAAAGTTTAGATCAAATCATACATAACTAAATTATGATCAATCAAATAATTACAAAAGTCTCATCCAAGTCAAACAAAGTTCCATCCATTCAGATCAAACAAAGTGTCATCCAAGTTCCATAACCAAACAATTATAAATAAATTCAAACTAAGTTTCATAAATGTAATTTGAATTTAAGGCTTAAGCTTTAAATATAAAATAGAAATTAAAACTGCATAAGCCTCCATGCTCAAACTTCATTGCATCACTTCAATTAATCTCCACCTAAAACAAGTAAAGATCATATGAGTAAGTAATCATCAACAAAATGTTAAAATTAGAAAACAATATATTCTAATTGCCTTAAGTTCCAAGTTGTATAGATCAAGTATTACCAATACCACTAGTTCCAACTCCTTTTGTAGAAACTGTAGAATAACAAATACAAGTTTACCATCAGATGTTTCAACTTAGAAAGTGAATATTAGAGCAATTAAAAGAATATAAATTTACCTAGATCAACTAGTTCAACTACAATAACATTTTCTTTTGTTTTATCTAAATATGATGGTGAATGTAGTCAATCTTGAGTGCAAACCAAATATTCCACTACATTAGATCTCATAGAGCTTCATATGGGTTAAGAACACAACCTCCTGTACTAAATGCAAACTCAGAAGCGACAATAGATACAAGAATAGCCAAGATATCTCAAGTCATATGTGACAAAATTTGATACTTAGAAGTAGATCACTATGCCAAAATATCAAAAGGCTGTAGACAATCATCATCACTATCATCATCATCCTCTTCTATGGGGTCTTCTAAATATCGATCTAATTCCATCTTCACTTTAGTAGTGGTCACATTCTTCAAAATTTTTTTATAAGCAACATCTTTCCCATGATTAACATCAATAACTTTTGACTTGTCACTAGTACTGGCTTCCACCTCACTAAGAGCATATTTATCTTGGAAAGATATTGAACACACTCTGCATCTTCTCCTTTACTTTCTGAAGTATTGTACCAATTGTTTCATTATCATATATCTCAGAATAACCAAATCAAATATATGTAAACTTGTACCATGGATTTAAAACAACTGTAATAATCAAGAACATATTTATTTTATCAATATCCCTCAATATTTGTCACACTTTTCTTTCATTCTTGTACACATATCATAAAGAAGGGGATCTTTGGATTCCAACAAATCCAACAACAATATTTCATTTTTGCATATTTCAATGAAATAAATGTT
Organism: Pouteria campechiana; assembly: GCA_036873735.1. Lineage (NCBI taxonomy): Eukaryota > Viridiplantae > Streptophyta > Magnoliopsida > Ericales > Sapotaceae > Pouteria > Pouteria campechiana. Next base: position 31,850 of record JAYJMB010068471.1, read on the forward strand.
GGAAGTAACATATGTAGACCCTGATAAACGATTTGTGACATCATAAAATTGTTTTAAAATTGTGCACAATCATTTACCCTTTTCCTAATCACTTTGAAATGGAGGCCCTTCCTTGACAAAGTTTACATCCTCACTTTCCAAATGTTTAAATACTCTTTGAAATTTCAAAGCACTTTACAACATGAACTTTGTCTTGCATCTTGTAGGTACATCTAAAACCATTGAACTTTTGTTTCTGATATGCACTATATAAAATACATTCATTAAACAACCTTTGTCTTGCAAAAGAGCATCTAATAAACTTCACAATATTCTAAATTCGCTCAACTAAATTATCTCTTTCTTTAATCCCATCCATTAGAATCAGATTTATTAGATGTGCAACATATTTAATGTGAAAAAAATCACAATCGCATAACAAAGCATTCCTCATTCCAAGTTTTGTTTTCAAAAAGCGTACAACAACATCATTTGAAATAGCATTGTCCACTATCATAGTATAAACACTATTTAATTCTCAATCACTTAAACATTGATCTATTGCAATTCCAATAGCTTCACCAATATGTGCACTAAGGAGGAGAGAAAAACTGATTATTTTTTTGTGCAGGTTCCAATTTAAATCAATAAAATGCACAGTAACACAATATATTCAACATTTTGAGCTGAAGTCTGCATATCTGTAGTGAGGCAAACAGATTGAGCACTTTCCTTAAAAAAAATTTTGATTTTTCTCTTTTTTGTTTGTAACACTTCCAAACAATCTTGAGTAATTGTTTGTCAAGTTACGAGGCTCAATTATGAACAAACAATTTCACAAAATTCTTTAAAACTAACATCTTCAATGAAACTAAAAGACAACTCCCTACAAATAATCATCCTTATAAGTTTATCTCTACCAACTACTTGATCAAATTTCCAATTGGAAACTGCATCACCTCCATCTTCTCTAATATAGAACTGCAATAGTTGTTGCTTTGTCCCATCACCCTTAAAACATTTTTTTAGCATGTCTCTTTAATGTGCTTGTGCCTGATTTACTTTAACATTTATACTGCATCTTGCATCTTTTACATATACAATATTCTGCCTTCATAGCTCCAGTTGGAAGAATTTTATCAAAATACTCTCATATATTAGAAGATGGTTTATAAGCCCTTTTTCTGTGAAGCAGAAGCAGCCTCAAATGTACAAGTTGGTGTACTACCATCTACTTCAACAACATTCTCTTGTTCCATACTGAATATAAATACAAATTTCAACAATCATAATCCAAAAAATTTTAATATTTAGCAAATGTTCACAAATCACAATTCCACATGCATTAAAGTTAAATAAACTTTAATAACAATGAATTAAAGCTAAACAAAATAAAAATTATATCTAGCACATGTAGATCTAAGTCACACAAAAATAGGCTTAACATTTGGGTATGTTATGTTTCATTATCATGGCCATAATCACAACCCCATCGTCTCCTTTAATTTGTTATTCTCTACTTGTAAGAAGTCAAGTAAGTCATAGTCAACCATTGATAAAAGCATCACAACTCTCTTAGTCTCTCTATGTGAAGATGAAGATGACATTTATGTTATGGAAATTTTGTACAAAGCATTAGTCAAGTCAAGCATATATAGACAATTATCACATCCTAATTTGTTTTTATGAAGATAAAGGTGACATTAAAGTTATGGGTTCGGTTATTGACAACAAAGGAAATGGGTGGGTTTGGATTGCAAGAAATAGAGTCCATCGAAAAGGAAGGAAGTGGCTAGGGAGTTGGGAGATGATGAGTGGATTCACACTTATTGGAGATGATGGAATAGGTTGGCTCGGGAGTCGGGAGTTGGGAGACGGTGAATGGATTCGTACTAGGCAGTGACCGGGGAAGAGGAAGACGTTTGTCGTAGAAGATGGGTTGTAGCAGGGATGAACGACGATAGTAACCAGTGAAAATGTCATTTGCCAAAGAAGGTGGGTTGCAGTAGGGGGGCCAACGATGAATGATGATGGCTGGGTTGGGCAGGGAGCAGTCGGGAACAGGGCAGGGACATAAAGAGGGCGGGAAGCAGTCAGGAATAGGGTAGGGACGAAAAGAGAGAAGGGACGAGAATAGGGCTTGGTGCTTGTTAAGTTATAATATATATTTTATATATTTATACAAATAATAAATCGAGTCGGGTCAATTTGGGTTGCTCGACCTCTTAATCCACATCAATTCAATTTAACAAATTGGGGGTTTGACTAACAAATCAAGTCGGGTCAAACCCAATTTCACAAAAATCCAACCCAAATTGAGTTCAAATTGGGTTGGGCCAGTCGAGTTTAGATTTAACTCGACCCTAATCACACCTCTAGGTGGAAAAAAAGATAGAAAATTTTTTCTCTCTTTTTTTTCTTTATTACCAAATACACCCTTATTAGGGTACATTTGGGAATGGGAAAGAGTTTGAAGGAAAATGAAAACAAAAAAAAAAAGTGAGAAAAAGGAGGAGGAAGATGTGATGTCACTGAGAATAATGATAGGAAGTAATATGAATAAAGATAAAATAGGTAATAGTGATTAAATATATAATTAATAATTAAGAAAATAAGATTATTGGGTAGTTAAGATCGCAAATCATACTAATTTTTTTTTTATTGTTGTTTGCTCTGTTTTTTTTTTCAAGAATCAAGAATTCTTTTTTTATTTTATTCTCCTTGTTGTTGCTTTCAAGTCTGACGATGGAGAAGAGAACCCCTGTTCCACGCGTCCTTGATTTTGTTGTCGACCTTCCAAAAGTGCTGTTTGATTTTCCTTTTTCCTGCATTTGAGTCATAATCTTTAATCTCTGTTTTCTGTTTTTTTTTTTATTTGTCAATTTCTCTTGCAGATTCATGTTACTATCTGTCTTTAAGCCTATTTCAGTGCTTCCATTTTTCATATTGTTTGCTCTTGTTGCTTTTGTCTTTTCAATTACTAGTGGTAACATATGGTTCGGACCTATTTCAATGATTGCTAGTCTGGAGTCTCAGAGGTTTCAATGATTAGCAAAAGGGGCTGAAAGTACCTGAAAACCGATTTCTTTGAAGCACACCCAGTTAGTTTTAGTCGTAGTTTTACATCTAAAAGATGCTCAGGTGCATTGGATGGTTTTCAGCCGTAGTTGCTTCGTCTTTTAGCGGTGGTTTTCTGGTTATTTGTGGTACTGGCACTGACTGTGGTGGAACCATCGCATTTGCTGAGTCCACGCTTTCCAGACCAGCTTCAGCTTGTCATCTGGGCGCTCAAATTTATTAGTTCTTCTGGAGTTGGGTAGGGGTGTTTTGGGTTCGTTGAGTTCAAGATCCAATCCATTTTTGATTTTGGTCTTTTGGGTAGAAGCTGTTTTTGATTTATTATTATTATTATTTTTTAGATGATGGGATGCTTTTGTTTGGTTCTGGTGGTAGTTTCCTTGTATTGTCTTTTGGCGCCAGTGAGCAGTATTGGAGCTAACTGGGGAAACCAAGCAAGCCATCCACTCCCACCAGACTTAGTAGTGCAGCTGCTCAAAGACAATGGATTTCAGAAGGTGAAGCTGTTTGATGCAGAGGAAGCGAATATGAAATCTCTTGGAAACTCTCAGATAGAGGTGATGGTCGGAATACCGAATGACATGTTGGCCATTCTGGCTAGCAGTGTCAAAGCCGCTGAGAAATGGGTTTCAAAGAATGTCTCTTCTCACCTGTCCAAACATGGTGTCAACATCAGGCATGACTTTTCTCCCCAAAATGTTTATTTATTCATTTACTTGTTTACTTTTCTAAGAAATTCCGAGGAGCTGCACTCGAAGTTGCTTCTGTTCTGTCTCGCGAGGATTTAAACTATTCATCTAGGAAGTTCTGTAATGTACTGCTCAAAAATTTTGTCATTCTGATGATTGCTTATTCGGAAACAGAACAAATAAAATGGCCTAAAAGAGTGTTTAATACTAAATGTGGATTGCAATAATCTTGGGTTAGTTTTTTCATCACTTTTTATTTAGATGTAACTTCAAGATGAATGCTTTGGTTCATCATTAGTTGGCACTCGAGGGTGCAGCTTACATTCTTAGTTTCTCGTCCATTTTCATTTCTTGTTTTGTTGAGCTTGTTGTATTTGGTCAATATTTTTACTCAGTTTATCTTGTCCATTGTTATTATCTTATTTTGTTGAGCTGATTGTATTTGATCATCGTTCTTTTTCAGTTTTTCTTGTCCAGTTTTATTACCTTATTTTGTGAAATTGTTTCTTATCCATTTTGTTACTTATTTTGTGAAACTGGGTTGACTCCTATTATTCTTTGGTTCTTAGGCTTAATCTCTCAGATTTGAATTTGGAACTACTGCTAATAAAATAAATCAACTCCAATGAAGTTTTCCACCATTCAACTTTTATCAGACCAAAATTGTTACAGAAGTCATTGGATTCTATTTAATGTAGAAAATTGGTCAGCAGTTAAAAACTTAGTTTTAACATGTCACATGGAGGGATTTGCTTTGACTTACAATGGGAGTGCCTTTTATTTTTTCTTCTCTACTTCTGTTTTTAGTAGCTTATATAAACCCAGTTACTTATTTACTTTGTATAACTGATTTGCCCATTACATCTACTTTTGTTGTAGACGAGAAATTGACATAACACAGGAAAAACTTTGATAAGATAAGGGGGAAAGCTATGGAAAAAAGAGTTAGACCCCTATCAATTGGGGAAGAAGGGAAGAAGAATTAGAGAAAATAGATAAATTTTGGTAAAGAACAAAAGATAAGAGACAAAGATACTTAATTCTCATTTATTGATAACTCTATAAACCTTAATAAATGTTACCCTATTTCAAGAAAATCCTTTGCAAAATCAAACTCTAATTTAATTGTATAAAATAAAAACCCTAAATAAAAAAATGAAAACCATAATCGAAACATCTATCAAATTGATCTCTGTGTTAATCACTTGATGCATACATGAGATCTCAAATTAACAATTAAAATCCAAAAGCTTAAATAAACCCTAACTTTAGTATGTATGAATAAATTTTCCACCACATTATATATCATTTTCCCAGCTTGAAAGAAAACTCACCCTCAAGTTTTGATGGGGTATATTAACTATGCTCTAACTTTGTAATGTGCCTTCTTTTGCTTAGGCAAAAATTGATACAGTCCAACCCAACATGTCGAACTGGCATCTTATTATTTGGAAATCACCTTAGAAAACACCACTTGAATCTTCCCTTTTTTCTAATTCTCCTTAGGTGCTTTCTATGCTTCGAACTTTGTAATAATGGAGAACATATAAACTTCATTCTAAGATCATGCTCTTAATTATTTTTTTTTTGGCATCTTATTAATTGGAAATCACTTTAGAAAACACCACTTGAATCTTCACTTTTTTTCTAGTTCTCCTTGTGTGCTTTCTATGCTTCCAACTCTGTAATAATGGAGAATATATAAACTTCATTCTAACATAATGCTCTTTAATTTTCTTTTTTTAGCCATTTTGAAATTAGATTCATCCATATGAATGTACTGGTTCGTCTCTTTTTTAAGATCTTCTAGATATTCAATCTTGTCATCTCTTGAATTTTTCAGTACAACCAAATTGTCACTAATTTAGAGTTTGTAATTAAATAACTTGTCATCAATAATCAAATCAAATGTTTTTTCTTTAGGCTTTACAAATGGAGCATCCGACGATGACATCTCAACAATCTACCCTTTCAATTCAAGTCTAGGCAATTGATGATTCTTTAATGAAACATGAATTAGAAGGATGCTACTAAAAATAGTAGGTCTCAGAGTTTGCCTATTACATCAATTTTGTCCCTCATTGCACTCTTGAAGACTCATAGGATGTTTGCCCATTAATGCGGCTACTGCTTCATATTTTGGGCTGGTTCAGACTGTTATTGCGATTGTAGTTGAATTTCAAAGGTTTGCATTTGGGCTTATATTTGGTTTTATATTTAAAATTGCCTTTGGCTTGAAATGTTTACATTTGTGTTCCTTTTGGCTTTTAGATATGACATTTAACTTCAAAGCAATGTCAGCCTTGGTTACCTTAGTTTTCTGATTTCCTTTTAATGAAAATGGAGTTTTGAAATTCTGGACAATAGGGACTTTTTGTAATTTCAGAAACCTTGAATAGTTTTATAATTTTCAGGAACTGAAGGGTCAGAATTATTTTTTACAAAAAGTGTTTTTTTTTTGCAACTTTAAATAGCAGGTTGATTTGTAAAATTCAAAGATAGGACCAAATTGCAAAATTGCCAAAATCCAAGGGCTGTAGCCCAAAAATGGGTTTATTTTAAAAATCCAAAAATTGAGGGGACAATTTGTAAAATCTGTGAAAAAAAAGGGCTTTGATGGTCATCGTCTCCTCTTTACACTTGGCAGCAGCTTTGCTGGATTCCCAATCCACCAGCCTTGGTAAAACAATGGAGATGAGGATGTAGGGGTCATTGTTGGCTGCCCATGTGAAAAATGGATTGGCAAACATCTTGGACCAAATTAGAGAGGATTCTTGCTTTTGATGGGTCCCAAATTAGTATTGTCAACACTTGTGGAGTCACGACAATGGACAATGACAAGGAATATGGCAAAATCAATCAGCATTGGTGCAACATTGCTGCCAGAGCAAAGGAAGATTGTCATCTATATTAGTGAACTCTGTTTGCTAAACTTGGCATCTAGAGTAGCTTAGTTACCATGGTAGTGTAGGTGGAGGTGGCAAGTTTGGGTGAGACTCTCCATTGTTGGAATGCCATGCCCATTCTCATTTGGTGACTCAGCTACTAATTTGGTCACAAGTGAGATTGCTGCAATGGACATCTTGAATTGGTTTCTTCCCATTGAGTGGTCCAGGAAATGTTTTTCTCAAAATGCCTCATCTGTTTCTGTATGACTTCTAAGTTTCAATCATTAATTTCTTATGCAACTTTCTCAGGATATCAATTTCCTAATGTTTTGAGTTATTGCAAAGTTTAATCCCCAGCCAATGTTCTACAGTTTCTGACAGCTTCTAGCAACTTCGATGATCTGGATTTGATGTGGCCCACTACTCCAGTGGTTTGATCTTTGTGCTCTGATACTGATTTGAGAGAATCTTACCCTTGCTAGATAGGAACTGTAAGGAAATTGAGATGGCCAAGGTAGAGATAGGGATATATGTATGTAGTAGTAGGGATGGTAGGATTTAGGTAGTTCAGAGTGGTAGAATTTTCTAAAAGGGGCAAAATGATACCTAATACTATTTATCTCATGCTTATTTATAGGCATCCTTACAACTTCCTTATACCATGTGGCATTTCTTCATCGGCTACATTATACTCACAGAGATTGGGAGTACAACTGCATGTGAAACTATAAAAGTGTATAAAGGTGCAAGTTTACATGAGAGTATGTGATCTAATCAAGCCAAGCACCTCATACTAAGCTAAAAAAGGCTGATGCCTTACACGTGGTAGCAAAGGCAGAAATGATCCATATGCTTTTTGAAGTGTTGCAACAACAAAATCATTAAACTAGCTGATTCAAGGTATCACTATCTTTTAGCTTTGAATGGCTCAAGAGAGGGTCAAAGCAGCGCTTTTGGCAAGCAATAGGAGTGCAAAGGGTCAATGTTTTCTCAATGTATTGTAGTTTTCCTTTTAAATAAGAGCTTCCTCTTCTTAGATGTAAGGATTGCTACGTAATTTGGAATGCAAGAACATTGTGAATTTTTGCTTAGTATTGAATTTTGCTGAATGTAATAGATTGAGCCCTCAATACAAGGACATGTGACACTTTCTCATTGGCTTACAAGAAAGCACTAGGATTGTGCCTATAGTTACCTGAATATAAACTATACATGGCTTGGTACATGTCTTCTTACACTAAGCAGTCCATATAAGCTCTCATAATCCCACCACGTGCGCTGTACATCATGATCTCCAAACATGTCCAATCCATCCGTGTGACTCAAGCAAGCGATCCTCATCAACTTCTAATTCCCCCTTCTTCTCCTAAATTCTTTTCTTCCCTTGAGAGTATCCATTATCATTTTTTTGCTCCCCTAAATTCTTCCTTTCTCTTTATCAAATTGTCCTTAAAATTTGCTCTTCTTCTATTCTAATTCCATATTTCCTTTTTTTTTTTTAGTACTGACAGGATCTACCTTTCTTCCAATATCTTTCTCTGTGTCATTCTACAAGAGCATTCTTGTTCTATGTCAATCTGGTATACTTTATAGAAGCCGAAGATTGGATCTTGATCAGAGCGGAGATCTGGTATCATGGTATCAATTCTTTGCTCTGCCAATCTGCCATCCACAATCTCAACACATGATGAAAACCATCTACATTGCAACAATGCTACCATTGACTTCTGCCATTAAAACTACTGTCTGTTGCTGTTCAGGAGCACATCATTGTCGCTATTCATATTGGGCATCTTCCCACTCAGCAACACTTTAGTTGTTGCCATTCATTACTGCTGATTCCTTGTTGTTGTCAAGCAGGGTAGGAAATCTTTGTTTCATTTCGTTTCATCTATTCAATCCATTACACAACCTGTCATTCAAGCAAAACTCGTTTACAATAAATCTAAAAGGTGTTCCATGCCTAAAATTCATAAATTGTTCTAATAATTATCTATGGTAGCAATCATGAAGATACTTTTCCCTTAATTTATTTTTCATTTCTTGTTATTTGTTAATAAGTGGTGCCTTTGAATTATTAATGGCTCGTTAACCTTGTTGACAGACCTTTTTAAAATTTTGGTAAATTTGATTCATCGGATATCAAAAATATTGTACCATTCCAAAAAAAATAAAAAACTCTATGTCAGCTAAATAATCTAAGAAAGCATTAGGATATAACCTACATTAGTACGTCAACCTTGATCTTCTCAGTGACATCATTATCCTAAAAAAAAAAAACCTCTAATCGTTCAAAACATGTCTACGAGGATTTTATGGAACTAGTCTAATTTGATTTCTTCCTTATTGTGCTTTAAATCAAGGATAATCTGTCAAATAATCTTCTTTATAGATATCATCAAAATCTAAAGTCTTGTGGGCCATCATTGTGATATCCACAGTCCATTTCTTGGTTAGTTTCCACTTTTAGATTTTGTGTTTATTTGACATTCAGAACTAACAATGCTCTACCAATATTCACTTGTAACTGATAGTTTTTGTTGGTAGCAGGTGTTGGGAGAATGCCTATTTGTGGGTTTTAGAACTTTATTTGTGGGTTTTAAAACTTTTGAGGACTCTATCAAGTGATCACTCTGTTTACCCTAATTTTGACTCTTGGGTTCATCTCTTTAGTCTTCCATAGGATGCCTTTCTAATGCATCAAGCTTCTGATTTATTTGCAAAGTTAACTCAGCTATAGCATTCATTAACTAGATTTTATGAGGTCCATGTGAGCTTTGCTCTTGTTTTCGAGGGGTTCTCTTAATTCTTCATGGATTTTGGATAATGGCTTTCTTAGTTCTTGATTTGAGACCGGGCTTTTAACCTTGAAGAAAAAGTTCAGTATTGTTGCCATGATGTTAGGTCTAAAGAGTAAAGATAGCGAGGTGGACAAAAATTAAGGTGCAAAAATAGGTCAATATAAAATATATAATCATGATTAAGTAATTCAATTATAAATAATCACAATGAGTTACAGAAAAATAATAAATAGAAAGACTCTTGTAATAAATTGGGCAATTGCCAAATGGAAAATTGATTCAAATTTTTGAGTGGAAGATGTTTACCTTGTTTAAAGCACCCAACTTACCTGGGGTGAAAAATGGGATTGTTTGAAGTTAAGATGGTTTTGGAAAATATGGTTGTTTTGCAATTATAAACAAACTCCAATGTCATTCTAAAAATTTCTGGAGATTGGGCTTTCTGTAAGCTCTAGAAAGTCAGGGTGGCCGATTTTAATCTGCACCTGATGAACAGTTTGCAAATATGCCAAAGTCTAGGGGTTTTTAGCAAAATAAAACCATGAATCTATTTCCAAACCCCAAATTTGTGGGCTGTCAACAGAAGCAAAAAAAAGGCGGAAATGGTTACCTTCTTTTCCTCTCTTTCATAGTAGCACAACAATGGCTTAGGGGCACATGATCCCACTGAATATTGACAATAGTTGAGGATAAGAACCTCTAGATTGTTGGAGTGACCCTGACAATATTATTATATTGTTGCCAAACAGCAGATGGGAGATCCAGCAATCTTTGCTTCTCTTTTTTTGATAACCACAACCCAGCCATAGAGGAAGGCTAAGATCATTCTTGCATATACAAGATCTTTCAGTTTAACATGGCAAATAAACCAAGTAATGTTCATCATAATCATCAAACTAAATTGACATGTATCATCAACTAAGTCTCAATCTGCTCAAATACTTTTGCATAATGAAATTTTTTGACAATCTTAATACCATATCAACTTAGATTTTGAAACTAATTTCAAACGACTATTTTTGGACAACTCTCTTTTCCAATTCTCAGAATGAAAATAACTTTCCTTTACCAATCTTCTCTAGATTCACAATGGCATTCCTACTCATCCACCTAAAATCCTATAACATTTGAAACAGTTGTGGAATAAGCTCAAATGCTCTGCAAGTTAACTATAGCATGATCATTTTCATCGCCTGTAAGTTTACACTGTGCATTCCATTGTAGAGGCACACATATATATGTAACAATGTATATGTTTGTGTATGCACGCATACTGCTTAAACAGACAAAATTACAACTGATGAAAATTGCCACATAAAACCCATCTGATGGGGAAAGCGAGTTAAACCAAAAAACTAATTCAAAACTGTTGTGATCCCAAGAATTGTTCAAATGTTGCAGTAAAACAATTGCTAAGACAATCAAATAGCTCATCCAGAAGCTTATCTAATAATGGGACCCACTAAGATGTAATTCCCCATGAATTCTAACCAGTGTGATCCAAATCTCCACTGATGGGACTCTGCTAGGATGCCATACCCCGTGGACTGCATCCAGTGTGACCTCCACTGAGATGCCATTACCCATGGTCTCCGTCTAGTATGGTAAACTGATCAAATAATTGCGAACCCTTGCTAGGATGCCATTCTCCATGGCCTCCATCTGGTGTGGCCCACTTCAATGGAGGCAACATATAAGCAAACATAAAAACATGCATACCTATGTTGAAGTCATGTTTTGAAAACTTAGCAGTAGAAAACATTCCATACTTTCCCAAATCTCATATTTTAGAAAACTAGCAGTAAGAAACATTCTACAATTTCCCAAGTCTCAGGCATATCTATATGAAACATAGCAGTAGGAAAAAATGGTGCTACACAGTGGAAATTACTTGAAAACCATCTTTACATAACTGTTGCAGATCAACTACTAAAATGTACCACAATTCTCTTACATCTTATGATAGAAAAGACAATGGAACTTATTTTAAATCATGGCTTGATGAATTGGAATGAAATATATAAAACCCTTCCAAAACAACTTTTCTAAAACATCTGAAAAAGAGATGCAACATATTCATAAGCATAATGGAAAACCGATGTAACTTACTCTTTTCTACTTCTCTCTAGATTATTCTTCCCTTTTTCTATTTCCTTTTTACCTAGCCATCAAAACTAGCTTTTTACATCCCTTAGGTGTCGATTTATAGCTTTGGCAAACTCTTTTGCAATACCCATTTTGAGGGGTTGGGTGCTTGAACTAATTCAGGTGCTCCCACTAGGAGGATGGGCAACTGGAATGATTTTCCTGAACTCCATAGTAACATTCTGAAAGGTTATTTGATTGAACTTATTTGCTCAAACTCTTTAGGAATAGTCTGGAAGGTTAGGCACTCCAAGCTAGAAGGTTGAGCAATCGAACTCATGCATCCAATCTCTCCTTGATCACTCTGGAAAGTCAAGCACTTTGTGCCAACAAGGTTTTGGCACTTGAACTTTAGCGCTTGAATGTCAAGCCTATGGCCCTCTCTTGTTCGGTCTCTTGTCATTCAAACTCTCAAACACATCAGCCCATGTGGTTTAGGTCATGAACAAGCCTGTTATTATTAGTGTTTGCAATATCGAAAATTTCGGGGGAAATTTCACCGAAATTTTTGATTTTGATTATTGGCGAAATGATTTCATTAGGGGAAATTTTGTAATGAGAATATTAGGCGAAAAAATCGAAAGAATGGTGAAATATCACCAAGATTTGGCCGATTTCACCAAGATCTTGCTGAAACAGAGGCGAAAAAATTAGGATAAAGGGGAAAACCTTAGCAATAGCCCTAATCGTTTTTGAAACTTTTCTTTGCCTCCCAACTACACATTTTCGAAACCCTTAGTGATGATTTTTCAACCAAGAAACGACATCTAGGCGAGTTTGGAGGCTTGCAACTGGGGTTTTCTCTACTATATTAGGGATTTTCGAGCTTACATCGATTTTTCAACTTTGAAATCCCAAATGGAGTTTTCGAAATCATATTTCGGAGTGACTTCATGCATTTCCAAGCTTGAATCCAGCGCGAAGAGGAGCAACTCCTCCCTCTTCTGTCGACAGCGCCTGCAACCCTCATTTTTCTCCTTCGAATCCACCAATTCCACCCAACTGGCTTTCAAAAATGATTGAGGAGTGATCGAAATCCATCGAAATCCACAGCAACGTGTGTCGTTGGGAGTTGGGACTTGGGAGCAGCTAGCGACAATCACGAGGAAAACAGGGACGAGGGCGTATTATATTATGATAATTGGAAGAAAGATACACTTCATATCACACTTTATTGATAGATAGGCCCCTCTGATTATTAATGTGATATAATTATTAATGTGATATAGTTACTCCCCAAAAATAATAATGATCCTTCAGAAAGTGTATTCATTAATAATAATGAAGCACAACCTAAATCAGAGGGATCATAATCTTTCTGAAGAACCACACCCCTACACTTACTGTGATACATTTCCCCAGTTATTATTTTTTAGTAATAATAATTTTATTATATTATGATAATCAGAAGAAAGATACACTTCACATCATACTTTATTAATAAATTTTCTAGCACATGAATTTAAAGAACTTCTAAACATATGAGAAATAAATTTTTAAAAATTTATTTAATTTAAATAATATAAAAATTATTTAACATTAACAAAAATTAATTAACATATATTTTATATTTTTGTAAGTTATGAAAATAAATAGATTTATCCTGTGATTTTTAAAAATTATAATATTAAAATTGGGGTAGAAAATTTAGTAAAATTACTAATAAAAAGACATCTATAATTAGAATCATTGGTATATTTCCTTTATAGCGTATATATTGACATTTAAAGTGGTGCTTTTAGTTCTATATATGAATTCAAATTTATCATGATTTATTATGAAGTTTTTTGGAAGATTCTCTATTTTTTTGTATTTTTTGTATTTTTTGTATTTTTTTATATTTTAGTGAAATAGTTCGGCAAAATTTTCGATAATTTCTCTGAAATTAGCGAAACTTTCTCCTTTCTAGCTTAGCAAAATTTTTCTTCTTAGTGAAATTGCGAACACTGGTTATTATCAAAACCTCACTTTTGGGGCCAACAGTAAATGTTTAAGGTGTTACACTTTTCCCTTTATCTTCACCTTCTTCTCTGGAACAACACTTCTGACTTGTGGCAAGTTGAATTTGTTGCTTGTGATGTGAGGATTTTGACTGTATCAAATAACAATAGATGAAACATTGGCGTGTCAGGAATGCAGTGATGATGTGATAGTGCTGAGCAAACAACAGAGGAACTGGTGTGAGAGAAAATATTTTTATACAGAGATTGAATTGCAGTTTAGATCTTTAATTTGATTCTGCGCACGGAGCTCACCTGGTGGGTTGTGTATGGGTGTAGTTTGCAGTTTTACATACAGATGTTAGGCTTGTGGACAGCTATACGGATGGGAACTTGCTGTTCAAAACATTCCAATAGAAGCATGTGCGGCAGGGCTGGTGTAGATGAAACTTGATACCATCATAGTTTTTTAAGGCATAAGGCACACCAAGGCGCAAGGGCTCTTGAGGCCTAGGTGCATGGCGCATTGGCAAGGCATGTGCCTAAGTGAAACAAGATACATATTATATAAAATTAAATAAATTTAATTGTATATGTAATTTATAAGAATAAAATAATAAGATTACTCATATATTAAATATAATCCTATGGAGAGCACCAACTTTAGTTAAGCCAAGAAAGAAAGGGGAGATTGGAGAAGTTAGAATCCTAATTAAATGTTGAAAGTTTTTTCTTTTAATATATTTTCAGTAAATTTCAATCATGCACACAAAGTGAGCCTTGAGCCTAGCTGCGTCTTTAACAACTATGGATACCAGATACATCACTGATATGAAATTGAAGTAGAATGGGAATAAGAAGAACTTAGAAAAAAGAAGGATCCTCTCAAGGGAAAGAAGAGAAGAATTTAGGGGAAGAATAGAAGAATGAGAAGAGAAGTGGAAAAGAATGAGAAATCAGAACAGAACTTGGGAAGAGCAGTAAAAGGGAGCAATAGGACGGACCTTTTATTCAATAATCAATAAACTGAAATGTCTCAACCCTATTACAAGCCTCTCTATTTATAGAGAGAAGTTTATAAAACTATTAAATAGCAAAAATAATAAAATAATCCCTAAATATATGAATCTCAAATAAGTTCCTAAAATCAGATGCTTCAAATCAAATATGAAAAAATAAATAAATATTTCCTAATCTCTATTCTTGTGCGAATAGGATTTGACACATCATGATCTCCATAAAACTGCTGGTATTAAATTTGGACATAAATAGGACCAAGAGCATTCAGCTTATGGAGAATTTTAGCATGATCTTGATGAGATTCCTGTGTGTGTCAAACTACACAATGAAAGCAAAATTGAAAGAAGAATAAAAATAATGCATTTTTCAGTCTCTTTGTTGATGGATGAATATCTTCATACCTTGATTACTTCATCCTCTGGGAGCATTCAACTTCTACCATATCATGGGAGCAAGTGTCATGGTCCATGTTATCATTCTTTTACCATTGGTTAGAAACCTAGCAAAATTAGATTGCTCTGTGCAACTTTCTTTTTAAAAAAGTTTTTAACAATTGTAGAAAAATATCTCTGAGCTTGCTTATTTTTAAACATGATTTTGATCATTCTCTCACTTTAGAAAACATTCTATTTATGAAGGTATGTAGCTGTTGGTAACGAGCCTTTCTTGCCTACCTACAATGGAAGATATCTCGCTACTACCTTGCCAGCTCTTCAAAATGTTCAAGCAGCCCTCATAAAAGCTGGATTAAGCAGCCAGGTGAAGGTCACCATTCCCCTCAATGCTGACGTGTATGAATCATCAACCAAACTCCCATCTGGTGGTGATTTCCGCTCAGACATCCATGATCTCATGCTTGCCATTGTCAAGTTCCTCAGTGATAATGCTGCTCCCTTCACTGTCAACATTTATCCATTCCTAAGCCTCTATCTAGATTCTAATTTCCCAGTTGATTTTGCCTTCTTTGATGGCACATCTTCACCTGTTAGTGATGGTGGCACAATCTACACCAATGTGTTTGATGCGAACCTTGACACTCTTGTGTGGGCACTAAAGAAGAATGGATATGGAAACTTACCTATCATCGTTGGGGAAATTGGCTGGCCTACAGATGGTGACAAGAATGCAAATTCAAACTATGCCCAACAATTCAATCAAGGTTTAGTGACCCACATATTGACTGGGAATGGCACTCCCATGAGACCGGGGCCCATTGACGCCTACTTATTTAGTTTGATTGATGAGGATGAGAAGAGCATTGATCCAGGAAATTTTGAGCGGCATTGGGGCATATTCTACTATGATGGTAAGCCCAAGTATCAACTTAATCTTGGGACAGCAAAATTGGGTGGTTTGGTGCCGGCAAAGAATGTTAAATATCTCGGTCGGAGGTGGTGCATACTCAATACAAATGCAAATATTAGTGACCCTGAAGTTGCACCAAGTGTGAGCTATGCTTGTGGTAATGCAGACTGCACAAGCCTCGGGTATGGGACCTCATGTGGGGACTTGGATGCACGTGGCAACATCTCATATGCATTTAATAGTTACTACCAGAAGTTCAATCAATATGACAGTGCATGCCATTTCCCAGATCTTTCGGTGATAACAAAGACGGACCCTTCAACAAGAACGTGCAGGTTCGGGATCATGATTGATTCGGGCGTTGCTGGCCATGGTGGGGGATCTGGAATTTTTGCATATTCTATCATTGATTTGGCAGTAGCTATGTTTCTTTTCCTGCTAACAAATCGGTGAAATTGCTTCGTGGTCTTCTCTTACATGCCCCTCTTGCTTTTGGCATTGGTTGTGATTATTCTGATCTTATTGAAATTAAGGTTTCTCACACAAATCACATTGATTTTATCTTATCTTTGACTCTATTAACTATACTAGTTCACTGTCACGTGTGATGAGAGCCATTGATCTGTGTTATAACTTAAGAAGTTGCTCAAAATTATGATGGGAAGATCCTGCTATTGGTGCAGGTGCAGGTTTTCGTCAGGTGGAGTTGAAGGTAACTAGGAACTAAATTTTTTTTTCTTTTTCCCCGTGCTATCATGTATGATTGCTTGATGTGAGAATCATTATTCTCTGATTGAGGACCTGCAAATTGGTAGCATTTACATGTTTGGTTATGTTGATAAATAATGTTGGCCTTAATGGAAGGTCAGTGTTCCAGTCGCTGTCACATAGCCATTGATTACATGAAAGTTGGTACCCAGAGGTGCCATGTGAATGTCACAGGCGCCAATAATTTAGTTCTCACCTGCCACGTAATTCTTTACGAGAATATCCGCTGATTGAAACATAACACGCTTTGATGAATCTTGTGGAATGATATGGATACTATGTGTAATCCATTTTACCCCAATTGGGCACAATCATAAAAACATTCGACGGCCAGATCAATGGAGAAAATCGGTGTTTGGCTGTACATCGGATTGGAAGGGTTACATCCACAACCCTCAAAACTGGTGTTTTTGCAAGTATCTCAAAAGACAGCTGCTACACGAGGTCGGCATATTTGTGGATTTAATTTTAAAATCCAGCCACAATTGCCCCCATCCCAACCCCCAGTAGATTTAGTTGATAAAAAAATTTCGTCGCATCTAGTTGCTGCTGCAGTCAAAATAAGATTATCGTCAGATTTAGATCATATATATACTCATGAGACGAGATCCTCATTTTTTAGATATAATCATTTACTTATGAGATCTTATATTGCAGTTCTTGTTGTATTAGCAGTTTATTTTATCCATATTCTCTAAAATACGCACACCAAGTAGAACAATTACTAAGTGGCTTAACGGCCAAGTAATTGACATCTAGTACTACGGAACTGGGCTTTCCTTTGCAATCCTATTCAGGGGTGCAAAATCACGTCCATTCATACTGGGCAAGGGTCATTCCAACCTTGACCACACCCAGATCCTATTTTTTAAAACTCATACCAAACCCTAAAAAATATTGCAGGTTGGATTGGCCTTGTCCCAAACTTACATATATAGCGGGTTGTTTATAATATTCACTCAAACACCCATTTATTCCTAAAATAAATATTCAAATACCTGTATGAAATAAACAAGCAATAAACAACCATAAAATCTAAAATGTTGAAATTCATTTCACATTTTTTAAATCTAAACTCACATTCACTTCATTATCACCTTCCATTCCAATAAATAACAGACCTTCAGGATTCCTCGACACTTCACAGAATTACCCCAATAAAATTCTTATCTGTGAAGGAAGATGAGCGTGGCAGTGATAGCTATAGAATGGGATAGGATATTTGAGGAGGATGGAAAATGTATCTTTTTTTAATACTTATTAATATTGCTGGTCAAGTCAATTTTCCCTTATTGGCCAAACCCAACCTGCTTAGCCAAAATAGTTATCCAAACCCACTACCAAATAGGGTTAGGTCACTCTCGAGTTTGAGTTGACTCGCCCCAATTTGCACCCCTAATCCTATTCGTATAATGAGTAATGTGTATTTTATTCATAAAAGAACCTTACTATTTTTAAGTTAATCCAAGGTGACTAAATAAAATCTAATTTGATCATCAGACTTAACATTATCATTCAGTTAAACTATGTAAAATCATTTTGATCAAAAGCCTTTGTGGGCCAAACCATTTAAAAATGTATAAAATCATGTACAAAATATAAAAGTTAATTATATCAAATTGTACGTATATTAGATGCCACCAAACTTTATAGAATCATGAACTAATATAAGATGAAGGCTTTCAAAGGTATGGATGCATGATTATATCCTCGTGGATCCCACAAGAAATTGAAAATTTTTGAATAATGGATAATAAATTTCAAATAATGCTAATTTTGGGCCTACCTAAGTGTTTTATTTAGATAATCTTTGGATTATTAAATAAATAAATGGTATCAAGTTAGATGGAAGAAATGGATTTCATCTAATTATTCATAATGACAAAAAATCAAAAGGTTCCTTTGAAATTTAAAAGGAACCATTCCTTTCAACCATTTTCCTTTAGATCTCACATGACTTTGTATCTAATTATCAATAAATAAATTTAGATTTTTTTTCAAAATTGGATGCTTGATCCCGTCAAAGTGATTGATTGGACTTTGGATCCCCTTGAAGCAATCAAGCTATCATTCCATTATGATAGGTTCATAATAGGTGGTAGAGCCTTGGCTCATGACCTATCCATTCTATCACTTGTTCGCAAAGTTTCAAATCACCATTATCTACACACCAAATCAATTTCTTCAACTTCTTCAACCATTTTCCATCTATGTATCAGAACTATAAAAAAAAAAACTCAACAACGAGTGGAGGAATTCAATAATAATAGTTTTTGAGAAGAATAAAGTATGAAATGCATAACTTGAGAGAAACTATAGTGTTCGTAAGAATGCACAGATAAATAAAACATAATTAGCATACCTTATCACAAAGGAGTTTGCAACCTAAGATTGGATTGATTTGCTTTATAAACTCTCCCATTCTATGGTTGATTACTATAATCCCCCTCTATTTGCACATTCCAAGAACTTAGGGATAATGATGGATTCCTAGCAAATAACCATCGAGACTATATTTCTCATATCTCATATTTGGTTGATGAAAGTAAAAGTTTTAACTTCCTTTATCATAAATGAGTCCTAATAAGAATTGGATTTATCTATTTAGTTGAACACACTATTTTAAGTAGCTTGATTTTGATGATGAACATTCTTAACTAAGTATATTTTGATGACAAACAAAGAAATGAGTGAAACATTAAGGTACTAACAATTTATTCTCAAGTATGTTACAGAAATATTATTCCATATTCAACTTGAGAATAATCTTCATGATGATTAAAAGAAGAAACCAAGTAAATGCTCATGGAAAATAAGTATATAAATTACATATATACGTAAAACAAGAAAACAAAAATATTAGAGTTATTAAGACGTGCTTTAGAGTCAATAGGAAAGCTTTGGAGTCGTCATGATATATTTTGGAGCACAAAGTCACACTTTGGAGTCAGCCTAGACATACTTCGGAATCAACAAGAAAGCCTTCAAAGTCGTCATGATATACTTCAGAATCATCAAGTATACTTCAAAATCTTTAAAACACTTTCAGAGACAACAAGACATACTTTAGAGTCTTCAAGCATACTTCGGAATTAATTAGATATACTTCAGAATTTATCATACACACTTCAGAGTTAATCAGATATAACGCAAATTTCATCAAATACACTTTGGAGTAAATTAAACATACTTTGAAGTTCATCAGAGACACTTCGAAATTAATCAGATACTTCGGAGTTCATCAGATACACTTCGGAATTAATCAGATACACTTCAGAGTTAACCAGATACACTTCGGAGTCATGAAGATATACTTCAGAGTTAATCAGATATACTTCGAAGTCCTTAAGCACACTTCAGAATTAATCAGACAACCTTCAAAGTCATGGAGATATATTTTGGAGTTAACAAGACATACTTTAGAATCATCAAGATCCGCTTCAGAGTCAATGAATATACTTCAGAGTTAGCAAGCGAATTTTGGAGTTGTTAAACCTCACTTCGGGGTCACTCTTTCTGAAGCATCAAAGGTTCAGAGAATTTGAACTCTACTCTTCAAAGAACTATTGCAAGTAAAGAGGTCTTTAGCCACTTCGGAAAAACTAAAGTCAGTTTTTTGGTGCATCCGAAACCATCTCTCTTACACATTGACTATTCACTCACCACTTCAGAGGAACCAAAGAAGCTGCTTCAGAACATCCAATACTCATGTGAACGTTAAGTGAAGAAAATTTAGTGATAAAGTAGTAAACCAATACCAAACTATTGCAAAGTAGGAAATAAGACAAAATGTGAGATGAAGAAAATATTTTGTGAATGTTTGAAAAGACTACAAAAGTCAGCAACAAAAATATTTCTTAGACTATAAAAGAAGCATTCAGAAATATGAAAGATATATTGAAATACCAAAAAATACAAAATAGTTAAAGTTTGAGCATTCAAAATCTTCCTTCAAAGTTCAACTCCAATGGTAATAACTTTGTTAGAACTTTCAAAGTCTAAATCATTTCTTAATTAAGGAGTTTGAATGTCTTACTCTTATTGCTTACTTATTTACTCAAAGTTCTCGAATTTATGTACAAGTCTGCCTAAGTAAGAGGCATTAATCTATACATTTCTTTTTAGTGTTTGATAACACAAGCAAAGTGTTTGGTGTTTATGTATTGAGATAAGCAAATAGAAAACTTGCTGATAGTATAAAAGTTTGTTGGTGAGCTTTGAAAACCAACAAGTTGTTAAAGTTTTTGGTTAGTTAGGAAATTAGAGAGCTTGTAGGAAAACCAACGTGTATTTGATTAGGTAGATCAAGGTATTAGTGGAACCTGAGTTCAATAGAGGAAACTTACTTGAAGAAGTGGTGTAAGAACCCAGGAAGGGCCGAACCATTATAAAAATCTTGTGCTATGTGTTGTGCAATCTATTTTATTTATTCTTTTAGCACTTTGATCTTTTGTTTTGGCTATAAATTTTAAAAACTCAATTCACACTCCCTCCTCTTGAGCTACCATTGTGTAAGGGACCAACAAGTGGTATTAGAGTAGGCTTTACTAGTTAAATTTTGATTACCAATATCTTAACTTGTGAAGAGATTCAAATGACTAGTATGTTCTACAATATATCTGCTGAAGGATAATCCACTTCTAGACCCCATTTATTTAATAGAACCAATTATGGGTATTGAAAAATGAAAATGCAAAATTTTTTGACTGCCACAAATTACTAGTTGTGGCTTGTAGTAAAAAATAGAAAGAATGTCACTAACACTAAAGACAAATACACTCTAGAAGATATTCAAGCAATAGAACATAATGCTAAGGCAAAGAACTGCCTCTATTGTGCACTAACTTCTTCTGAGTTCAAAAAGATTTCTACCTGTGATTCAGCTAAGAAAATTTAGGATAAACTTAAGGTAGCATATGAATGTACAAACTAGGTAAAAGAAACTAAAATAAATCTTCTAGTGCAGGAATATGAAGCCTTCTCTATGAAGGAATCTGAAAACATTTTTGAAATGTTTGGAAAATTTTAGAAAATCACCAATAGCTTAAATAACTTAGGAGAAAAATACAAAGAACCCAAGATAGTAAAGAAAATCTTGAGATCTCTACCTAGACACTGGATGCCTAAAGTGACTACTATACAAGAAGCAAAAGATCTAACAAAGGTGACAGTAGAAGAACTCATGGGATCACTTATGACCCATGAAGTCCTGATGAAATAAAAAGCACTAGATGAAATCAAAGGCAAAAAATAATAGCTTTACAAGCAGAATCAGAAAATGAAGAATCTTCAGATGAAGCCTCAACTAGTAAAGATGATGAGGATATGGCAATGATAATTAGAAAATTTAGAAACATGCTTAAGAATAAAAGATTTGGAAACAATTCCAAGAACTTCAAAAGTAAAGATAAGAAAAAGGAAATTTCAATTTGCTACAACTGCAGCAAGCCTGGGCACATGAAATTTGATTGCCCAGAACTAGATAAAAAGCAAGGAGGCAAGAAGAAAATGTATAACTCTTACTTTGATAAAAAGAATATTTCTAATAATAGAAAATTTGGAAAGAAGAAGAAAGCTATGACTGCTTGGGAAATGTTGAAAAACATAATGCAAGAAAGCTCGAGTAAAGAAGAAGAAAAAAATGAAACTCAATTCAGCTCCAAAGAAAAAGATCAGGAAGAACATCATACAAGAATAAGCTTTATGGCCATTCGCAATGATGAGGTAAATTCAAAACTTGAAATTTTTGATATTGAAGAATTACTAGATGAACTGTATTCAGATTTCAAAACTTTAAAAGCTAAACACAAGGAAACTAAAAGAGAACTTGAAAGAACAATTAATGAATGCTCCAAATTAACATAAGAAAATATATTACTCAAAACTAATCAAAATATAAATAAAGAACTTGAGCAAATCAAAGCAAAAAATCATGCTCTTAGAAGAGCCTTAACTACTACCTTATTTAAACTTAAATAACAAAAGAAAGATATTAAAAACCAAAGAAAGAAAAATTATAAAAGAAAACAAGAACCCAAACAGAATATGATTTGGATTTAGTTGCTAAAGTTGTAAATGCAACTATATATCCAAAAAATAGATTAGTAGCATCTAAAAAATAATGGGTGCCAAAATATTCTACTACTAACCCACCTGGACTCATTTCTAAATGGGTACCAAAAGTTATAGCTTAATTTTATTATTACAGGTGTGTTTGAGAGCCACAAAGAATATCAAGTAGTACATTGATAGTGGTTGCTCAAGACACATGACAGGAGAAAGGGAGCTATTCATATAACTAAAGGCTAAAAATGGAGGAATAGTTACCTTTGGGGATAATGGAAAAGGTAGAGTGGTTGAAATTGTTAAAATTGGCCAACCTTTCTATATTATAATTTCAAATGTTTTACTAGTAGAATGATTAAAACATAATCTTTTAAGTGTAAGTCAATTTTGTGATAATGGGTAAAAAATTGTGTTTGAATCTCATACTTGTTCAATATTAGATAGTTCAAATTTAGTTATAGTTCTTGGGAAAAGGTATGGAAATGTATATTTGGTAGATTTAAATGATATCCAAGTCGAATGTCTTATTGTAAATGACAATGAACCAATGTTGTAGCATAGAAGGCTAGGACATGCCAACAAAAATCTGATTGAAAGATTATATAATAAAGATGTAGTTGTTGGCTTACCAAAACTTAAATTTAATAATAGGCTGTGTGATGCTTGCATGAAAGGTAAGCAAGTAAAAGAATCTTTCAAATCAAATAAAGAAGTATATATAACCAAACCCCTTCAGTTGCTACATATGGATTTAGTTGGTTCAATAAGAATAAGAAGCCTTGAAGGAAAACATTACGCATATGTCATTGTAGATGACTTTAGATTTACCTAGGTAATGTTTCTAATATCTAAAGATGAAGCCTTTTTATTCTTTAAAGTATTTTCCAAATATGTGCAGAATGAACAAAGCTCTTATACAGTTTCCATAAGGAGTTTAAAAATCATAGATTCATTAATTTCTGTGAAAACAATGAAATTCTTTAAACTTTATCTATACCAAGAACACCCCAACAAAATGGAGTAGCTGAAAGGAAAAATAGATCCCTGCAAGAGATGACAAGGACAATGTTGAGTGAATACAATCACCCATAATATTTATGGGCTGAAACAATGAACACAATTTATTATATTATTAATAGAATCTTTATTAGATCTATATTCAACAAAACTACATTTGAATTATACTATGGTAAGAAACTAAATATTTCATATTTTCATACTTTTGGTTATAAGTGCTTTATTCTTAATAATAGCAAAGAAAACTATGGTAAATTTGAAACAAATATGATGAAGGTATTTTGCTTAGTTATTCCATTGTTAGCAAGGCATTTAGAGTCTACAACCTGAAAAATAAGACAGTAGAGGAATCTACTCTATAGAATTTTATGAAAGTACTAATTTTCTAGGAGGATAAGTGATTTTGATGATGAGATAGGAGAACTAACAACATCAGTGGAGAAAATAAAAATACAAGATAAAGAAAGAAAGCATTCCCAATCAGAAAGACAGATAAATGCAGAAGAAATAGATAATAGACCATCCATCAGTGTGGTAAACAATGAAGGTAACAATACTTTTCCTAAATATTTGAGGTTCATGAATGATCACCTTGAAAGTCAGATAATTGGTGATGCATATGATAAATTCAAAACTAGATCTTCTTATGACCAAATATGTGGCAATTTTGCTTTTATTTCTTAACTAGAACCAACTTGCATAGAATAGGCTTTAGAAGAAGAAAACTGAATTTTAGCTATGCAAAAAGAATTAGACCAATTCAAAAGAAATAATATGTGGACTATTATTCCAAGACAAAATCATCAATCTACTATAGGAACTAAATGGGTTTTTAGAAACAAATTAGATGAGTTTGAAATTGTAGTAAAAAATAAAGCAATATTAGTAGCAAAAAGGTACTGTCAGGAGGAAGGTATTGATTTCGAAGAGTCATATGCCACTGTTGCAAGAATTGAAGCCATTAGAATGCTTCTTGCATTTGCATCTTATATGAACTTCTAGTTATATTAGATGGATGTAAAGAGTGCATTCTTAAATGGATTTATTAATGAAGAGGTTTATGATAACCCAAATCGTGTGTTCAAACTTAAGAAAGCCCTCTATGATTTAAAATAGGCTCTTAGATCTTGGTATGAAAGGTTAAGCAAATTTCTTATTGAGAAAGGTTTTTCAAGAGGCAAAGTTGACACTACACTCTTCATTAAGCATACAATGAAAGATATTCTTATATTTCAGGTTTATGTTGATGACATAGCATTTGGTGCAACTAATGAAAATCTTTGTAAAGAATTTTCCAAGACAATGCAGGAGAATTTAAAATGAGCTTAATGGGTGAACTCAACTTCTTCTTTGGACTACAAATTAAAAGAAGTCAAATACATAAAAGAACTGCTAAAGAAGTTCAACACTGAAGTTGGAAAAAGGTATGGAATGCCAATGAGTACATTAATAAAAATGGACAAGATGAAAAAGATAAATCTATTTACCAAAAATTTTATAGAAGCATGATAGGATCTCTGCTATATTTAACTACTAGTAGACCTGATATAATGTTTTGTGTATGCATGTGTGCTAGATTTTAATCAGATTTAAAAGGGTCACATCTTGTTGTTATAAAAAGAATATTTAGATATCATTTAAATACACCAAATCTTGGATTAGGGTATCCAAACGGTTAAGATTTGAATTTAACAGGCTACTCAGATGTAGACTTTGCTGGACATAAAGTAGATAGAAAGAGTACTTTAAGATCATGTCAACTTCTAGGAAGCATGATTATATCATGGTTCTCTAAGAAACAAACATCAGTTATATTATCAACTGCTGAGGCTAAATATGTAGCAGTAGGCAGTTGCTGTGCTCAAATCCTATGGACGAAACAATAATTAAATAATTTTGGCCTTAACTCTATTGATATACCTATCAGATGAGAAAACGCTAATGCTATAAATCTAACTAAGAATCCAGTTTTATATTCTAGAACTAAGCATATAGAAATCAGGCATCATTTTATCAAGGACCATGTTTAAAACAATGACATTTGCTTAGAATTTATCCCAACAGAAAATCAGCTAGCAAATATTTTTATAAAACTACTTTCAGAAGAAAGATTTAATATGATAAGAAGAGAACTAGGCATTCTAGATCCAAATACATAAAATGCTTAATTTATAAAACAAATAAGCTAGTTTTTTGGTTCTCATCTATGTAAAATGTGAAATGAAACACATTGCATCTTTTCATTTTCCAAGAAGTGTATTAATACATAGTTAATTATCTATCTTGGTAATGATAGTTAATTATCTATCTTGGTAATGATACCTAAATAAATGTGTATTAGTGGGTAAAAAGGATAATTAATATGTACATTAAAAACTTAAAATCTAAAACTTCAAAAACTCATCTTATAAAATTTCGGAGTCACTTAAGTATAATGTTATACTTCATAGCCTCCAAAGCTCACAAAAAGCTCACTTTAGAGCCTCCGAAGCCAAATAAATGCCTCTAAAGTAATATATTAGAGCATTCAAAACCCCAAATCCATTCGATGCCTCCGAAGGACCTCTTTCGGAGCATCCAAAATAAAAAACTATTAGTATTTCAGAGTAAATCCAAACCCAACGAAAAAATCATAAAGCACTCAATCTATTTAAGTGCTCGAAACCTCTCCGAAAACTTAAAATATTCTTCTTCAAACTCTCGATACTTCCCTTTTAGAGAAGACTCTCCATTTTCCCGCTCATTTCGAATCTCAGTCTCAACTATCTCAGTCTCTCTTCCTGTCTTCTTCAACATCTTGTTAGCATTATTATATATGATTTTGATGAAAACAAAACTTATATTAAAAAAAACTTGTATGCTTAAATCTTTAACAATCATATGTATGATTATGAATTGATAATAATTAATTAACATAAATACTTAATCATGAATGTTTAATTAAACAAGCATATAGTCTTCGCTTTATGTGCACACATTATAAATTAATCTTTACTAAATAAATTTGTTTAGTCATATTAAGCACCATAATTAATTAAGCTTTCATATTATGCATTCAATGGAAATGTATATTATCCTTGCTTTACAATATACTATAATCATGAGGATAAAATACATTCTGATATTATATATATGAAAGCTAATAATGCAACAAGTGTAAAAAAGTTCAAGTGTAGGATAATGATCATCTACAATAAATTGCTAACGTTATTTACTATGTTCCAAAGGAGCTGAACTGATAAAAATCATGTAAGAAGAAGAAGAAGAAGAAAGCAAAAGATAAGCAACAAAGAAAGGTTGCAGTTGTCCAAAAGAAGCGTCCACGAACGAAAGTAATAAGAGATAAACAAGGCTTTGAAAATGATCTATAATGAGTTTACGTTGTCTGTCAACCTCAACGAGAAAATGTTAATAGACAAATGCAAAACAAGAAGTTAAAGAAGAAGCCATGATTAGAGAGCTCAAATTACATTCAAGAAATTTGGACCACTTGATTTGATCAAAGTTTGTCTAAGACAAAGTGCAAGGATGAAGAAGAAACTCAATACTTGGCAAATAAATAAAGAAAGACAAAGAAATTACTGCCCAGACAACTATATACAAAGTAAGAAGATTGGATTAGTTTGAGGACAGAAAGGCAATATAAACAAAGAAGGGAGTGTAACTTCAGCTGAGCCAAGACAGACAAATTAAGATTAAAGAACCAAGGAAGTTGGAAGAACAAACTCCTTCTATTGCTTGAAGTATGTAGAAAAGCTAAAGAATTGTGCCTCATCTTTGAATCAAAAGGTCGTCTGTCATAACAGACAAAGTATCGGCCAAAGCAGAAGATGATGTAGAAGTTGCACAGTGAGGATAAACAAAGCGGAACAGACAAAGTGCTGCTTGGATCGAAAAGGGTTTCAACAAACAAAGGCACGATCGTCTATAACTTATAACAGACAAATGTGATGTGCAAAGTATTATATCCAAGACAAAGCATAACATAACTCATCTATCACTTACATCAGATGAACATCATACTTCATCTGTTCAAGTAAGTTAAAGTTAGCTTCGTTTGGCACTTTCAACAGACAACGAGGAACAAAAGAAGAAAATCACACTTTGGTATTGGTCCCTTGCATAATGGTAGCTCAAGAGGAGGGGGGCTGGGGGCGAATTGAGCTTTTAAAACTTTTGGTCAAATCAAATGATCCAAGTTCTGAATGAATAAATAAAATAAATTGCATAACACATAACACAAGATTTTTATAGTGGTTCGGCCCTTCCTGGGTTCCTACTCTACTTCTCTGAGTTAGTCTCCTCTATTGATCTCAGGTTCCACTAACACCTTGATCAACTTGATCAAATATATATTGGTTTTCCAAGCTAACCAGAAACTTTTATAACTTGTTGGTTTTCAAAGCTCGCTAATGAACTTGTACTCTTTAAGCAAGTTTTCTACTTGCTTATCTTAATATATAAACACCAAGTACTCTACTTGTGTTACCAAATACTAAAATGAGGTATATAGATTAATGCCTCTTACTTAAGCAGACTTATACATAAAATTATGAACTTTAAGTAAATGAATAAGCAATAAGAGTAAAAGATTCAAACTCCTTGATTGAAAAGCGATTTCGTCTTTGAGAGCTTCTGACAGAGATGTAGCCGTTGGAGTTGAACTTTGAAGGAAGATTTTGGATGGTCTTCTTGTATTTCTTGTATATTCAGTAATGTTCAATCATTAATTTCTTTTGTTTCTAATCTCTCTTTTATAGGCTGAGAGAGATTTTTCCATTGCTGACTTTGGTGGACTTTCAAACGTTTGAAAATATTTTTCTTCACCTTACACTTTGTTTGACATCTGACTTTGCAGCAATCTGGTATCAGTCTGCAACTTTGTTGCTGACTTTTCTTAACATTCACATTCTTATCGGGTGCTCTGAAGTTATTTTTTCAGTTACTTTGAAGAGACGAGTGAATAAGTGATGTCTTGAATGATTTTGGATTCTCTAATTGGTTTACTTCAGATTTTCCAAAATGACAATAAGCCTTTTTTAATTATGATAGACCTTTGTAGAGAGGAGTTCAAATTTTCTGAACTTTTAATGCTTTAGAAAGGTGAATTCCGAAGTATTGTTCGATGACTCCGAAGCTTACTTGCTAACTCCGAAGTAAGGTTTTGAGGACTTTGAAGTAGGTCTGATAAATTTTGAAGCATGTTGAATTACTCAAAAATGTGACAGATTAACTCTGAAGTACATCAATGATGACTCCGAAGCGTATTGTAACTATTCCGAAGCTTGCTATGATAAATTTGAAGCTTCTTTGCTGACTCTAAAGTGTGCTTGTGATGACTCTGAAGCATGTTATAAAAACTCTGAAGCTTTTCAATTAGCTCTAAAGCATGCTGTGAAGACTTTGACACTTGTTTTGGTTATCTCTGAACCATATCATGACGACTCCGAAGCTTTGTACATTTACTCCAAAGTTCGCTATGACAACTCTGAAGCATTTCAATTTACTCTGAAGTGCATTGTGATGACTCTGAAGATGTTTCTATTTGCTCCGAAACATGTCTTCAAGACTTTAAAATTTTTATTTTCTTATTTTAAGTATATATGAAATTTATATACTTATTTTTAAAGAGCATTTACTTTGTTTCTTTCTTTTATCATCATGAAGACTATTCTCAAGTTGAGTATGAGTTAATATTTATGCAACATACTTGAGAACATATTGTTAGTACCTTAATGTTTCACTTATGTTTTTGCTCATCATCAAAACATACTTGTTTAAGAATGTTCATCATCAAAATTAAGCTAGATAGTATGTTCAACATTCGTTTATTAGTGCAAGACTAAGCGAACTTCATCTATTACCTCCAATAGATGACGAAGAACAAAGGAAGCACATCCACTTCGTCTGTTTATATAGAAGGAGATGTTTGTCAATCAATCAGTCTATCTTCATCAACACCATCTAGAGATGACCTGTTATCTACAACAGACAAAACTCATACATAAAGGATCGATCATTAGCCAAATCTCCTAGAGGAAATGAGACAGACAATGAATAGTTTATCTATCGGTCAGTTCAACTTTATTTACGCCATTCAAAGTTCGTCTGCTACTTGCAATAGACAAAATTATTCTTATGGAAGTTCAACTGATAGACAAACCTATGAAGAATTCATCTGTAACTTATGGCAGATAAATGCAGACAGAGAGAGACCATGACTTATCAGAGGAAAACTTAATTTATGTGAATAGCATATAAATGGCAAACTGCACTCGAGCCATCATTGTGCAGACTCATACCAGTCACCATTTTCGGCAATAAGCAACATTATAAGATTTTAAAGCTGTGATGAGTCAAATGAGGAACATCTTTTTACATAGCTCATCATCCTCTTTGAAGGGTGATGCAGCAGCATGAGACAAATTAGAAAGACCTGGACTTCAATGATAGAAAACCTAAATGGTCTTATTCATTTAATGTTGCTCTCATTTCTGCATTCAACAGAATCCATCTTCTCTAATGATCGAAAGTATGAAAAAGCTATTTAACGAGAAAAGGTGGCATGATTCAAAGGTGGTGAAGGAACCCATTTCAAATGTGCTTAACTTTATGCAAATTCTTCCACTCATGACCAAGAGCTTAAACCATTATATATCTTTCTTGAGCTTAAACCTTCATATCCTTATGGCCATTATCTTTACATTATGAGAAGATCTTTTTGTATTACATAGAACTAAGAGAGAGATCATATCTTCCTCTGTGCTTCATTGTAGCACTTTATAAAGCATCAGTTTTCTAGTTAATCTGAAAACCAGAGAGTTTATGGTGAGCTCGAGAAAACCACATTGTAATGAGTTATTTGTGATCTCTAAAAAACCTTCAAGTTTGCTAGTAAGCTTCTAAACCAGTGAGTTGGTAGCGAGCTTGGGAAAACAACCAAGTTTACCTATGATCTTTAAAACGGGTGAGTTTCTTGATGAACTCGTAAAACTAGAAGAGTGTCGGGGACAATTTTTTATGCCCCCTGGACTTGGAATCCAGAAGAAGTGTTGGGGACACTTATATATTCTATTGTATGGGGTATAGTGAAATCCAAGGCACAATGAGTTGGTGTCCTTGGAAGAGTAGATGTAGAGACGGGGTCTTGAACCACTTTAAAATTCGTCTTGTCTATGTGTGTGTGTTTATTTGCTTTATTCTTCATACATTTTATTATCTTTATTATTTATCCTATGCTACGCCACACATAATCATGAAAAGAGGGAAATGATGTAATGAGGACTAAGCAATAAATTTTTATTTACCCAATTCACTCCTCTTCTCTTGGGTTAAGCCATTCTATGAGAATCCTACACATCTCACCTAGAAACCTCCATTTCCTTTTCAAACCCTAGCTTTCTCTATCAAAATGGAGGGAACTGAAGGAGAGAGATGACTCTCTGTAAAGAAGAGAAACCAATAAAGTCAGACGAGAAGTCGATACACTTGAGGTAATTTTTTAAAATAGTACTTTTGACTAGTCTAGATTTTTAGAAAGATATGAGGATAGGAGAATAATAAAAGGAAAGATCTTCAGTTTTGAAGCCTTTGAAGAAAATGGTATGCAGTTAGAAGTATGTAAATGATTAAGATACCAAGGTTAGAATGATTATGTGAGTTACTAAGGTAGTTTATATCCAAGACTTGTGAAAACACTTATCTATAATCTCAACATAAAGACAAAAAAATTATGGATAGGAGAAACTGAGATTGAACTATCCACAGAGAGTTTAAGAAATTATTTTAATCTTTTTGAAGAAGAAGAAGAAATTGTATGACCTTCCAGAGCAAAATTATTCTCAGATTTAGCAGAGATAGAAACAGATGAGAAAGAAAATTATCTTCATGCTAATCACCTGGATGTAGATCTCAAGCTAGTATATCTTATTATAATGAATAATGTCTATCCTAGAAGAGGAGTTATTAGTGGTGTGTCTGAAAAGGATGCCAGAATTATGTGGGCATTGAAGAATAAGAGAAAAATGAATTTAGCTAAATTAATGCTAGACCACATTCATTTAATCAAGGGCACCACAAGATTTCCCCTACCCTATGGAATGACTCTGAACAAATTAAGGAGGGAAGTAGGAGTAATTTCTCAAATGAAAATGAATTACTCCTAAGAAATACAGACACATTAGATGAGAAGACCTTGAAAAGGATGGGCTTTAAGCCAACAATACAAGGTTAGATCAATGAAAAACCTAGAAGAATAACTCAATTAAAGGGATCCAAACCTAATAAAGGAATAGAAAGGGGAGAAGTTATAGAATAGGTCACAGAAACAAGGCAACAACTCTCATCACATGGTAAAGAAGAAGGAATAGAAAGACAAGAAATCATGAATCCACCAGCAGAATCAAGAAAAGAGTTCTCCTACAAAGAAGATCAATCTAAAGCTGAGAGAAGAGAAGAAGTTCCAAGAGAGGAACAAAGTACTATTAGAGAAGAAACGTTAGAGGAAACTTTGAGAGAAAGTGAATATGCAGAAATGAATGTTACTGCAGTAGCAACAACCATCCTATCCACACTCCCACTAGATCCCCATCACGTATTAGACCCAATCTTTCTCATCAACCATTCACACCAACCATTTCATCAATTCTCACAACACAACCCATCCCACAACACCTAGAAGATAGGCTCACACTGATTGAAAACTATATGTCCACTCTAGCTATTCAAATGAATAGAGTGGATCATAATCTTAACACTGCCATGTCCTCGATGATCCTAAGAACTAATAAGATTGACCAAAGACTTGGCTCTTTACAATCATTAGTAAAGTCACTCAGAGGTCAAGCCTATCATCCCCATTTCTCTCCACCTCCAACCCATTACTCTTCACCTCCACATCACTTCTTTCCAATAAGAACCAACTCCCCCATCACAGTAATGTCTTCACCCACACACTCCCCTCATCTATCCTCTCCTGCAAATCTAGAGGTTACTCAACCTAAGAGTAAACTTATTGAAATTGCATCTTCATCTTTTCTAACACAACCTCCCTCAGTTCCAACTTTTGAAGTAAATCCTTGTCGCGTAATTATTAGATAAGTCAATTACTTCACAGTCCTAATTCATAGAATCCATTTCCTTCCCCTAGGGCTAGCAATGTGGTTGGACTGGACTTGGCTTGATCTCATTCGATCAGGAGAAGTAATCCCTAAATGGATTGTGGACCTTCCACCATAATGGAACACACCCTTAATTCATCCAGAGTGGAGAAGAACTTCCACTCCTCCAAAAACTCCACTGTAAAATCCTTCACACTCTCCTCCAACATTTGTTGATAATCCTGATATTCTTCTTCATGTATTCAATCTAATCAGGATGACTTTTTCTGAGTTTGAAAATAAATCCAAAATCAATTCTGGAGTTGCTAGAATGTTTTTTTCTCAGTTCATCATTCTATCTCCTCAAGAATTTCCATTCTCAGAAATTGAGGATCTTAACATTCTACATAGGATTCAACTTCTCCCAAATCCTCCATTGATTCCCAAGGGCCACAAAATCCATATTCCTGATAGAGAGTCAATTATTCAAAATTATTATGAGAAACTTCTTCAGATGCTTCCAACATCAAAGCCTCCTAGAAAAGTGTTTCTATCTCCCTCAGGTCCTCATCAATTCTTTATTCTCACTAAGGAAAATTCTCTTTCTACAATAATGCCAACCTAGAGGCCATTGCTAACAGTCTCACTCTCCCATATCCTCAACTTTCAGATCCCTCTATCCAAGATAGGATAAGGCAGATACAATCTCAACCAGTCCCTCTACCAAAACAAAAAAATTCACCTTCTACCAAAGCCAAAACTAGCAAACCCCCTGCAATTTCCAAACCAAAACCACAACCCAAACCATCATCTTCTACACCTTCATCTTAGCCATATTCTTCCAAACCCAAGAGGAAGCCAAAGATTCCACTTTCAAAGGAACACAAAAAGGCTTCTCTAGTCATAATCACCATGTACTACCAAGAGTATAAAGCTAGGATGAATGCAAATACAGAAAACCTCTTGAAAGGGCTTCCTATAGTCTTTCCTGAGTTGCTAGACTTAGAATTTCGAGAGCGCATTGACGTCATTTATGTTTTAAACTGTGGATCCATTGCATACACCTATGAACCCCCAATAGCAATCCCAAAGGATCCATTTTTTATTGCACCACCTCTACCAAAAAAACCAAGATCATCTACTAAAACACCCAAACCCTCTCCTACACCATCATCCTTTCAACCCAAGCCCCCTCTTCCACCTCAAAAAGATTTCCTTCCTAAAAACTATGAGAGAAAACCCAAACCATCTAGCTAACACTGTTGCCTTTTGCATTTTTTTCTCTCTGTTGTAATTTTTTTTAACTTTATGTAAAGAATCTTGACTTTGTGTATATGTTGTATTTGTAAATTTTTAATCAATGATAAGTTCTGTATGTATACATTTTGATCATGAATGGCTATGAATATTCATGTTTGTTTCTTTCCACCTTTTGATTATGACAAGAAGGGGGAGAAAATATGCTAAATGAAATATGTTTTTTATGTACTAAATGTATGTATGAAAATTTGAGTATATATGAAAAATTGAAAATTTCTTTTATATGAAATGTGGTTGAAATTTATGTGCACCCATTAAGGGGTAGCCACACTGAATTAATAGAAATTTTATTAAAATTCTTGTAATTAAGTTGCTTTAAGTTTATTGTTGACAAGTTTTGAAAGGCATATCACTCAATGTTTCATCATCATTAAAAAGGAAGAGAATGTTGAACACACTATTTTAAATAGCTTGATTTTGATGATGAAAATTCTTGACCAAGTATGTTTTGATGATGAGCAAAGACATGAGTGAAACATTAAGATACTAATAATTTACTCTCAAGCATATTACAGAAATATTATTCCATACTCAACTTGAGAATAATCTTCATGATGATCAAAGGAAGAAACCAAGTAAATGCTTATGAAAAATAAGTATATAAATTACATATATACTTAAGTAAGAAAATAAAAATTTTAGAGTTATCAAGACGTGCTTCGAAGTCAACAGAAAAGCTTTGGAGTCATCATGGTATATTTCAGAGCATAAAGTTACACTTTAGAGTCAGCTTAGACATACTTCAAAATCAACAGGAAAGCCTTCGGAGTCATCATGATATACTTAAGAATCATCAAGTATATTTTGGAGTCTTTAAAACACTTTAAAAATCTAAACAAGACATGCTTTAGAGTCTTCGAATATACTTCGGAGTTAGTTAGACATACTTCGGAGTCATCGGACACACTTTGGAGTTAATTAGACATACTTTGGAATTCATCAGACACACTTTGGAATTAATCAGATACACTTTGGAGTTAATTAGATACACTTCGAAGTCATGAAGATACAACTTGGAGTTAGCCAGATATGTTTTAAAGTCTTCCAGCATGCTTTAGAATTAATTAGACAAGCTTCAGAGTTATGAAGATATACTTTGGGTTAACTATTCATGCTTCGAAATCATTAAGATACGCTTTGGAGTCAACAAATATACCTCGGAGTTAGCAAGCAAATTTTGGAGTTGTCAAACCTTACTTCAGAGTAACTTTTCTGAAGCATCAAAGGTTCAGAGGATCCAAACTCTACTCTTCAAAGAACTGTCCCAAGTAAAGAGGTCTTCCACCACTTTGGAGAAACTAAAGTCAGTTTTTTGGTGCATCCAAAATCATCTCTCTAACACATTGACTGTTCACTCCCACTTTGGAGGAATTGAAGTATCTACTTCGGAGCATCCGATACTCATGTGAATGTCAAGCGAAGAAAAGTCAACAACAAAGTGGTAGACTAATACCAAACTATTGCAAAGTTAGAAATAAGATAAAATATGAGATGAAGAAAATATTTTGTTAACATTTGAAAGGAAATATTTCTCAGCCTATAAAAGAAGAATTCAGAAATATAGAAGATATATAGAAATACAAAAAATATAAAAATTTAAAAGTTTTTAGCATTCAAAATCTTTCTTCAAAGTTCAACTCCAATGGCAACAACTCTGTGAGAGCTTTCAAAGTCTAAACCACTTCTCAATCAAGGAGTTTGAATCTGTTACTCTTATTACTTACTTATTCACTCAATTTCTTGAATTTATGTACAAGTCTGCCTAAGTAAGAGGCATTAATCTGTACACTTCTTTTTAGTATTTAATAATACAAGCAAAGTGCTTGGTGTTTATGTATTGAGATAAGCAAGTAGGAAACTTGCTAAAAGCATAAAAGTTTATTGGTGACCTTTAAACCAACAAGTTGAAAGAGTTTCTAGTAATCTTGAAAAACCATATAACACCTATGGTGTTGAAATTTGGGAATTTTTTTTTTGTATTCTAGTAAAGTGAGAAATTGAGGTGATACAGAGTGTTTTATAAAGAATTTGTTATGGAAAATTGAATTGAACAAAGGAAATGGCTTCATTAGCGATTTTGAGTGAGAAAGAGTTAAAGTGGCGATTTTGAGTAAAGTCATGTATATGACTTGAATGACCAATGTAGCATGATTATTATGTATACTGCAATGTGTATGAGATATTGAATCAAAATTTTGAGATAATTTTAGAATTTTGAACTATTGAGCTGAAGGTTATGTGAAAAGAACTAAAATGGTGAAATTGAGCAAAGGCATGATTATGACCTATATGAATGACCTAATATGATTACTATAGGTATTGTGGTGTGGGGAATCTTGGTTTAAGACTTGGGTGTAACTTGGAATGAAAATGACATATGGAGTTACTTATGACAGAAAATTCGGTTAAAAGAATTGAATATGTGATTCTTGACAATTGACCTCAGACGAGATGAAAAATAATATGAACATAATTCATTTCATTTATGTGATGTGTGGGAAGTGATTATTGGGAGATTTGAAGTGTTTTATGTAAAATGGGGACTATGGTGATTTTTCATAAGTATAAAAGCAGAAATTGGAAAAAGGATTCATTGTGATTGAATTTGGACATAGATAATGAACTAATTTGAAAATGTGTTCAGCATGAAAGTTGCATGAAATTATCTATTTAAGTTAAGAAAAATCCCTCAATTCTGATATCATATGAGAAAGTTATGACTAATACATTGAAGTTGTTCCACATGATTGAAAAATAATGAGATGAATGTTATAGGTCAACTTTATGAAACTTTTTGACATATTTGTGGGATGATTTTGAAGAAGTTGTTAACATAACAACTGTAGCCCTTGAAGTTAGCTTTCTAATTCCTTAAAAATTAGGTCATTTGGATATTCCATGTGGAAGTTATGCTCAAATTACTATATATACATTGGGGCAGCAGGTTAGTATCGTGACATATGAATTTAACATTGCGATGACACAAGTTTTCTATGTCACGACACAAGGTAGTTAGCAAAGTCTATGTCGTGGCCTGATGGAGCACTAAAGCACTAATAAAATGTGATGTTTTAAGCCCTAAATTTGTTCCATTTTCATTCCATTTCATCCCATTTTCTCTCTTAATGTCGTTCTTCCTTCCCCAATTCCATTATGCCCCATTTGTCACTGATTTTACTAGTAAGCATGGGAATTAAGATGGGTAATCAAGCTAGCATGCCTCTTTGATTGGATTTTTGGAATTTGGATGGCGAAAATGGAAGAAGATCTAGATTTTGGTGATCGGAGGGAGCTGTTTGGAAATTTGGGCTTGGATTCTTCTTCGTGGATGGAAGCCATGTTTGGATTTCATGGTAAGTCATTTTCTCCAACCGAATTTGTGCTTTTTGGCTAGTTAGGTTTGTGAATTTTGGGAAATGGTGGGTTGTTGGAATGAAATTGATGTATATGATTATAAATCTATGGGAAATAGTTTAATACAGTGATTATAGTGATTTGGCATAAGAAATAATGAATTATGCTATGCTAGGGTTTCCAAACATAGTGAAATTTGGGCATTTCATAATTTTTGTTAAATTAAACATGAGGTAAATGATTAATTGACATATTGTAAAAGTTAAATAGATGTTTAGCATATGGCTTTAGATTGTACATTGACAAGTATACACTTAT